>VKOC01049583.1:0-63070 GCA_009364415.1 Spea multiplicata
GTCAGGGACTGGGTCCATACAGACGACTGTAACGACCCAGAGTGCCCAAAGACGGTGTTCAGGAGTTATTGTGCAGTAGCGGAGTTGGACAGGTTTTTTCCACCATAAGGAGACTTTCAGACAGGAACATGCGGGGTTGGTTGCAGAAATGAAAAATTATGGAACTGTAGCATTGCCTTAAAGAGCGACCTCTGGCAACCGGCACTACCGCTGGCTGGCTGGATTCACCACGTACGGATTCACTGGTCAAGGCGCAAGTCCTCTCAATAACTGGAGATCAGGAACACTGTTTAGCAGACTGACCTCCTCTGAGGCAGGAATCAGGAACACAGGTTACAGGGACAAGACACCCCCCTGCCGGGGCTCAGAATAGGAATCAGGTTAACTGAACAGGGATGAGGAAGCCGACTCTTGCAGACTCAGGTCCAGAAACAGATATGCATCATAACAAGGAAGAGCTGACAGAACATCGGAACCAGCATAACACAGAAGCAGACAAACTGAAAGTGCTGCAAACTCCTGGTCTTTGACTGGGTCCATACAGACAACTGTAACGACCCAGAGCGCCCAATGATGGTGTTTAGGAGTTATTGCACAGTAGCGGAGTTGGACAGGATACAGGGCGACTGCACTGTCCCGGGTGGGCATCTAGGGTTGTGCGGCCACATACCAGTGCCCTGACATAGCAGCGGATGTTGTCCAGAACAAAACAAAGTGATATCCTGCAGGCACCCTTGAGCAGGCATGAGACATAGATCTCCAGACGAATGTGCAGGATGCTGCAGGCTGGGAGTAGGGAAGCTAAGCAGAGTAACAGCAGAAACATAGCAAGCAAGAGGGACAGAGCGAGCAAGGGACAGGGAGACCAAGCAAGAAACATAGCCAGACAAGATATACATGATACAGGACACAACAAGGGACAGGGAACAAGGAACACAAGGGATGTCGTGGGGAGCTGAGCTCCTCAGACACTTCTCCTTTAAGCAAGGATAGGAAATCTTAACAGGGACATGGGGAGAGGAGACAGGAACCGAGATCCTCAGATGATTCAAGGAAAAGAGGACAAAGGTAACATAAAAGACAAACACACATGAATACAGGAACTAGCCTAGGACTATATGATAACAATTGGAGATTAAGTAACATCATATGGCCATAGTAGGCCTAGCCACCACTACGCCAAAGTACTCCAATATTCGGTGGGTCCTAGCACTAAACCCTGCCTACTGAATCACTAATAAGCCGAAACTAAACATTAAATATATACACAGAACAAAGGACATACCTTTAGACTGCTGACTAAGACAAACATAATAAACGGGTGGGGCACACCTTATAAAGGAAACAGAGCTGAAGCAAAGAGCAGAACTGGAATCAAGGAATCGGAAGCACAGAACAGAGCATATGGAAATGGATTACAGCAAAGGGAGGAACTCAAGGGAGACGGGGAGAACTCTAGTGAGAAGGGGGAACTAAAAGGAAGCAGCTCCACAGCCTGGATGAAGCTGTGTATGTCAAACACACATGATCCTTGCCAATTCTCACACACCCAATAAGACCCATTTAATGTCACATAGATATGTGCTTTATTGTAATGTACCCATACCCAACCATCTTCTTCCCATGTAATGTTAACAAGATGTACAATAACATCTGATTCCTGCATGGCAGGGGGATTTGAACAGTTACATGCAAGAGTCTTGTGACATTTACTAGTTCCTACAAAAATATCTCCCTCAACATTTGTACGTTCTAGTTTGTAGTTTGTCTGAACTATTGTTATTCTTGGTGCATTTGCCTCAAGTCTCTTTGAAGATGTCAGGCCCCATTCAGGCTATGGAGCTGCTTATCTGTAGTTTCCCCTGCCTTGCTACCATTCCTCTGCCTCGCTACCGTTCCTCTACCTCGCTACTGTTCCCCTGCCTAGATACCATTCCACCTTTGCTGTAATCCATTCCTGGATTTCCCTTTGCTCTGCCATTTACTTCTTGGATGACCTAGACCTCTTGGGCTTGGCAGGTGGGGTGGAATGGTGGCGAGGCAGGGGAAACTAGAAATAAGCAGCTCCGCAGCCTGAATGGGGCCTGACAGAAGAATTATAAGGGCCGAACATATCCTGTCCATGCACTCAACTTAGTTTTATGACATCCAAGACCTATGAGAAAGGGAGGATAAAGAGTTTTAGGGTGACCTGGGAGTTGAACTTAAGTCTTATTTCTAAATTGTACTATTTCATTAATACAATACGCTATTGAATGGATAGGGTATAAAAGGAACACCTGTGTCTGAACTATGAGGCACATGAATACAAACATAACATGGAGAATCTTGTATATTCTCAACATAACTATTAGCAAGAGCAATATAAGAGTTCCGTTCATAACATTGCAATAGAATAACAAAAGATAGAAATACAAAAAGAAAAAAACATTTGTATAATTAGACTTTTTAAAACTTCCTATTTTCTCTGTGTTAAAATATTTGTTAATTATACAATCTAACTCTAAATACACAACATACAATAAAACAAAACAAACAGGAAAATTAAGCTATATTTGATATATAAAACCCTTCAAATCAGAAAGATCTTTTTTCAATTTGGGAAAATAATGTAGGGCTTTCAGTATATCCTTGTGGTATGCGTGGTATATCCAAGTGTATTGTTGTCCATTATAAGTAAAGGAAAACAAATACTGGCTGTTTCTGTGTAAAGGAATACCAAAACATGCCGAACTTCAATCTATCACTGAGAAGTGAATATATTCTGGGGCAAAGAAGAAAGAATTGTAATAGGATTTGGAACCACTGGAAAACAAGGTACCACAATTGAATGAATTCATCTTGCACAAATCTGTATTTTACCAGTCCTATTACAGAATAGTTTTTAAATGGTAAGATATTAAATGGTAAGGACTTATGGTAGGAATTATGATAACTTGTTTGAGTAAACTATCTATCACAGAGGCAATACCTTCTTCTGCCTCTTTATTTAAAGGATATTGTGCTCTTCGAGGCAGAATAGCATTAGGCTTCAAAGTAATTTGTACTAGTTCTGCTGACAAAATTAAACCTGGTTCTGAAGACTCTCCTACCCATAAGGATTTAGGGAGTGTTTGCAAGATATTCTTGAGAAGGATATTCCTGAAAAATATGCTTGTACTTGATCATTCAATCCCA
This sequence comes from Spea multiplicata, assembly GCA_009364415.1. Taxonomy (NCBI): domain Eukaryota; kingdom Metazoa; phylum Chordata; class Amphibia; order Anura; family Pelobatidae; genus Spea; species Spea multiplicata. Next base: position 3,178 of record VKOC01049583.1, read on the forward strand.
TCTCCTCTTTATCTAAAACTCTGCCAGGTTCAAATTATGTGCAGGGACCTCCAAAAAGACTCCTTGTGGAGTACAGTACAATGTACAACCTAATTTACACAAAAGCTCTTTTCCTAGCAGGTTAACAGGGCAAGTTGGAGAAAAGCATGCCGTTCTGTCAGAGGACCTAGGGAAATGGTCTGCGGTTCTGACACTGGGTGAGGTATAATATTATTGCCTATACCACAGGGGCTTCATTACTTTTCTGAATATTCTTAGAATCTGCAACGGAAATACATTATCTGCTAGCGCCAGTATATATTAAAAGTGTGTGGTTCTACCATTTACCTTACAAGTTATCAGTTGGTAGTATTGGGGCACAGGTTTGTCCTAGAAACACATGCAGCCTCTCATTTGATGCGCCAAGGAGTGTAGTTTCTGCAAATGTATACTTTTTGTACCATAATTTAACTTCCCAGCTGCCTAGAGCTGTCTAATTGCAGGCATCACCCCTAAATGTTTTAAGACAATTTTTAACAAGATTCTGAAATCTGCCATATCTGAAGTTAAAGTGGTCGAGACATCTGGGAAGTTAAATGAGGGTATATAAAGTACACATTTCAAGAAACTACACCCCTTGGAGCTTCAAATGAGGAGTTACATGTATTTCTAGGACAAAAGTTGAGTGCACAAATAATGATGGAATATGTCGCTTTGGCTAGAAAATATGTTTTTTCTAACCAACATGCGACATGTTCATTTGTGTCTTGCGCACTCCAGGTCTGTCCTAGAAACACATGCAGCCCCTCATTTGATACGCCAAGGGGTGTAGTTTCTGCAAATGTGTACTTTTTGTGCCATAATTTAACTTCTTGCGCGAGCAGTAATGCCACATTAAGGCTTCAACCCTAATTACTGACCATTAACACGCCTTTCATATCTCCATTCACTCGCAGAAGCACACACCATACTATCCGTACATTCACTCACAGAAGCACACACACCATTCTTTCCCCTTACAATCCCAAAGAAATGATGGTAAAGGGAGAAAAAAATCACTTTTACAGCAAAAATAAGTTTTGCAGTAAAAATGCAAGGATCTCCAGGGATGAGATGGTTACTCACGTACCGCACAGGCTAAGTGGCTGATTTTACTAATATTTACAGTTCATCAGGATTTCAAAAATTTCTTCCCTTTACCATTGGCTAAATTTAACCCCATGATCAAAGGGATCATGGGGTTAAAATTTAGTATCGGCCATTTTTAAAAAGGGAATGTGACTTTTCATAGCTATATGATCACTGTGGTAACATTGGCTACCACAGTGATCATTTAGCTAGAATACTTAAACTTTTTTTTTTAAAGTTAAGCTAGTTAATGTTTAAATAATTTAATTTGGGGGTCTCTGGGCAATTTTGATCTTTATTCATCTGCCTTTAGAGACCCCCAAATCATTTTTTTAACTTTTTTTTTACATTTTAATTTTTTTAACTTAAAAGTTTTTATTATTTTTTCACAAGCATTATACCGTTGGAAAGGTGAGGCGATTACCTTTCCAACGGTATATGTTGGGGGTCTGTAGCTGCTTAGATGCCTGAGATACAGGCATCTAAGCAGCATGCCCCCATACCGCTTTAACTGTCAATTGTCAGTTGTAAATAAAGTTGCGCGGTGACGTCATCGCGTCATTGCGCGGTGACGTCATTGCGCGAGACGTCACCGGCCGGATCGGGTGGCCCCGGTGATGCCCTTCAGTGTGAGGGGCAGATCGCCGGGGTAGGTGGTGATGGGGGTCCACAGACCTCCATAAAGGTAGGGTAGTGCTAGTGACGGCATGATGCCGTCGTTAGCACCTGACTGGGACTGCTAGCAACGGCACCATGCCATCGTTAGCAGTCAAGGGGTTAACTTTTGTTCTTCTAAAAATTCTATATCCTCTTGTTGAGGTGCACTAGACAATGCATGGTAAAGGTTACTATGAGAAGATTTAATTTGTTCAATCTCCTCCTGTAATTTCTTTGTGGTTTCCTTCCAAGATGAAATAAGTGATTCTCTCCTACGTTTTTCACTTTCCTCATACCACAATAAATATTGGTCCCACTGATGTGCTGAGACCTTAGTATCACTATTCCACTCATCCATATATATATACATGTTTCATATGTATAATTGTTAAACATATACCATGCAGGGGTAACATTTTCTGCTACCACTACTTCCTTGGAACTTTTTATACCCATTCTTCACAACCGTACACCGAGGACTTATTTGCCTGGCCCAGAAAAACCAGACGAAATTATCTACTTGCGCTTGCTCTGAGTCCACTGCATCAATGTCACCACGGCCAGTCTCCTCCCTTAAAGGTATTTAGATTAATACCCGGGACCTACTATTAATATATTCTGACCGGTCCTTCAACCGTCCTCAGGGGTCTCATGTGTACCACTTCCAGGGGAGGGCAGACTTCACTTGCCTGGGGGGCAAGTGAAGTCAAGTGGCCCATTGTGCCACTGAATCAGCCCACCATACATGCCCATTATTTCCTGATTTTCTAACGCATATTGATTATAAAAATACAAATATGATTGAAATGTGGTTTAACAAGTAATCGCAACACAGGAAAAAAAGCAAAACCTAATGTCCCCCTGATGCTCAGCCAGTTAAATGTCCCCCATGATACTGGCTGAGGTATAGTACACAGCAGCAGGGTAATTGTAAAGGCTAATATGAGTATCCTACCAGGATCATACCTTAAAGTGGCTGACTGGGGACAGAGCTGACACTGAAGAGCTGAATGGGAACAGCAATACGTATGGGGCTGATTTGGACAGAGAATTGAGGCTGATTTGGACAAAGCTGATCTGGGGAGCTGATGGGACAGAGTTGACATGGGGAACTGAAAGGACACAAGGTGACACTGGAAGGGGCTGATTGGGGACAGAGGTTTGTTTAGTACCTCTGTAGGCAGGTTTTAGTGTTAGGACCCACCGTAAATTGGAGTATTTTGGCATAGTGGTGGGCCATGCATACTATGGCCATATGATGTCATGGAATCTCCAATTGTTATCTTATAGTCCTAGGCTAGTTCCTGTATTCATGTTTGTCTGTCTTTTATGTACCTTGCCCTCCTTTCCCTGAAGCATCTGAGGAGTTTGGTTCCTCTCTCCTCTCCCCATGTCCCAGTTAATATGTCCTATCCTTGCTTAAAGGAGAAGCGTCCAAGGATTCTGGCTCCTCACTCCATCCCTGTGTTCCTTGCCTTGTTCCCTGTCCTGTGTTGTGCCCTGTATCATGTATTTCTTGTCTGGTTATGTTTCTTGCTTGGTCTCCTGGTCCCTTGCTTCTTGCTCTGTCCCCCTTGCTTGCTATGTTTCTCCTGTACTCTGCTTAGCTTCCATACTCCCAGCCTGCAGCATCCTGTACGTGATTCCAGTGCTATGTCTCATGCCTTCTCCAGGGTGCCTGCAGGATATCTCCAAGTTCTGGTTAACATCAGCTGCTATGTCAGGGCGCTGGTATGTGGCTGCACAACCCTAGATGCCCACCCGGGGGAGTGCAGTCACTCTGCATCAGGCCCTGTCCTACTCCGCTACTGCGCAATAACTCCTGCACTCCATCTCTGGGCGCTCTGGGTCATTACAGTTGTCTGTATGGACCCAGTTCCTGACAATTACCTTCTGGATATATTAATTGAATATTTGTTATGTACTTATGTATTTAATCATGATTTTATAGATGGGTTTCTATTTTTATAATTGTATACACAGATATTTATCATACCTGTATACCCACCTGAAGACTATTAACTGTTTAAGAAACTTCTTATGTATATTTATTCCCCTTAGGTTTTAAATGTGATTGTGTAGTAATGAATTTATATATCTATTTAATCATATTTGTATTGATGAATCCAGAGATTTATATCTATATATTTATTTATTGGGACCTGATAATAACAATATACTTACTTGAAGCATGGTATAATGAGAAAAATGACTGGGACATATCAATAGCGGGGTACTCGTTATAGAGAGTCACGCCACACAAAAACAAAAGTTTTAGATTTTAGAAAAGCTGACTTTTCTAAAATGAGAATATGTGTAGAGGAGTCATTATCAGACTGGGGCAATTTAAATGGAGTTCAGGAGATATGGGATTGTTTAAAAGTTGTATTATTGAAGATAACAGAAAATTGTATTAGGCTGGTCAGTAAGAGTAAAAATAAAATAAAAAAAATGCTGTGGTACTCGTAAAAGACAAGAAGTTAGCCTTTAGTAAATACAAAAATGAGGAAGATAGACAGAGCTATAAAATTAGGCAGAGATAAAACATGAGAAAAGGAAAGTAAAACAAGGATTAGTTATCTTAAAAACAAAAGAAGGGATGTATGTAGAAGAGGATAAAGGTGTAGCTGACTGCCTCAATTAATATTTTGGTTCAGTTTTTACAAGTGAAAATGAGGGAATGGGACCTTAATTAGGAAAAAAGACTGAGTCATTTGAAATATGTGAGTTTATCGAGGCAGAGGTCGATGGAGCCTTATGGAGCCTTATGGAGCCTGATGGGATACACCCCAAGTTATTAAAAGAGCTTGGTGGTGTACTAGCAAAACCGTTAACTGATTTATTTAACGAATCACTGGTAACGGGAGTCGTCCCACGGGATTGGAAATTAGCGAATGTTGTGCCCATTCACAAAAAAAGGCAGTAGGGATGAGTCAGGCAACTACAGGCCAGTAAGGCTTACATCTGTAGTGGGGAAATTAATGTAAACTATGTTAAAGGACAGGATTATTGGACATCTGAAGTCACATGGGTTTACCTCATGAAGATTATGCCAAATGAATCTTATTGATTTTTTGGGTGACTAAAGTAATTAATCAAGGTGGTGCAGTAGACATTGCGTATCTGGATTTCAGTAAGGCTTTTGACACTGTGCAACATAGAAGACTTATAAATAAACTGCAATCTCTTAGTTTAGATCCCAATGTTGTTGAATGGATTAGGGAGTGGCTGAGTGACAGAAAACACAGGGTTGTAGTAAATGGCGTATATTCAGAGCAAGGTCTTGTTACCAGTGGGGTACCTCAGGGATCTGTACTTGGACCAATTCTCTGTGATATTGTGATATAGTGATATAGTGATAGTCTTGATGGAAAAGTATGTCTTTTTCCTGACGACAAAATGGGGGAACTAGAGGCAATAGCATACACTAAGCAATATGATATAATATGATAGTACAGTACTGGAGACCGTATCTCCAGAAGGATATAGATATGTTGGAGAAAGTGCAGAGAAGGGCTACTAAAATGGTTTATGGATTACAAAATAAACCTTACCAGGACAGGTTAAAGGATCTTAACCTATATAGCCTGGAAAAAAGACGGGACAGGGGGATATGATAGAAACATTTAAATACTTAAAGGGAATCAACAAAGTAAAGGAAGAAAGTTTATTTAAAAGAAGAAATAAAACCGCAACAAGAGGACACAAGCATAAACTAGAGGGGCAAAGGTTTAATGGTAACATCAGAAAATATTACTTTGCGGAAAGGGTAGTGGACGCATGGAATAGCCTCCCAGTGGAAGTGGTAGATGTTAATACAGTAAAGTCATTTAAGCAAGCATGGGATAGGCATAATGCCAAGCTAGATATAGGATAAAGGCAAGTACTAAAGGAGAGTACTCAGAGGTTGGGCAGACTGGATGGGCCTTCTGGCTCTTATCTGCCGTCACTTTCTATGTTTCTATGTTTCTAACTATTACTCCATAGAATCCATTCCATTTACATTATGTGACCAAAAGAATGTGGACTCCCCTCCTAATTATTGAGTGTAGGTGTTTCAGCTGCTCGGCCAAGGAAACCCATTTCATCTAGGTGTTTCAGTCGCCCCCCATTGCTAACAGGTTTATAAAATCACTACATAGGCCACCATCTCCATAGACAAAAACTGGCAGTACATGCCATCTTTGCCAGTACGTAAAATTTCTTCCCTGCTAGATCTGCCCAGTTATGCATCTAGGAGTAGCAACAGCTTAGCCACAAAATGGTAGACCACGTGCAATCACAGAGAAGGACTTCTGAGTGCTAAAGCTTAGTTTGTAGTACGTTGGGAGCTTCATGAAATGGGTTTCCTTGGCCGAACAGCTACACATAAGCCAAAGATCAGGCAATACCAAGTGTAGTGTGAAGTGGAGTAAAGCACACGCCACTGAAACGTGTTTTCCGGAGTGATGAATCTCAATTCACGAATGGACAAATCTGGGCTTGGCGAATGCCAGGAGAACGCTACCTACCACAATGCATGGCTCCCGCTGTAAAGCTTGGTGGAAGACTGAGTTCCAGTACATGCTGTATTTATGCGGTTTACACTAATGCTCATCTAAACAATTATCTCTGTCTGAAATCCCAGTACACAATACACTGGCATGAGCCAGCCGACAAGTTGTGATTTGCCGCGTCTTTATTATGCAGACAGGGCCAATCCCATTTTCATAGCCACAGTACATTTGAATAAGACCATTGTTTTGAAGTTACGCATCCATAGTTGTTATTTGATGCCCTTGGGTTATCAGTTGCTATTAAGTGAATGCGTATTTGTAAATATATATGAGCGTTAACTTTGAACACCCCAAAATATTTTTTGAATAGCACATCAGATGAGCTAGGATATTTTCATGATAGGAATTTGAGAAGAAGATATATCTTGGTGTCTTTCCCGTTTACCTGTCTACTGCCCCATATGGAATTTCATAAAGGATACATTTTATAAAAGAACGTCATGCCATGGCGGAAGGGCATTAAAGGCCATGGATCTGCCTGGACCTCTGTTTCAGCTCAAACAATCCAGGAATTGTTAATTCTCTTGAGCATATGAGTTCTTTCTTCACCACCCACCCATTCTTCTCTTTACTCTTTTCCCCCACATATATTTTGTCAGAGATTGTTCCTAAAGCTGGGATTTCTCAAAGAGACACAACTCAACATTCACACTACTCTTTTACGGACAATGTAATTGGGAAAATATCACTGGAGATCAAGGTAGACCTGTAGTGGCCCAATAGTTTTTTTTTACATTTACAACCAGATTTATGGTTAAAATGAAAATAAAGAGATGGTGAGAGACAGAATGGTCAATATCTGTTTAACTAGAAGAAGTGGAAAACATTTAACTCGATGTCTGTCTATTGTGAAGGGGTGAGTGGTATGTGCTCTGATGGTTGTGCGTTAACAGGTCAGTGGTTTGTCTGTCTATTATGAGGATATGCATACATGTTGATATATTTCTATTAGGAGGGATCGAGAGTTATTTGGCTTGATGTGAGGCTGTTAGGAGCATCTATGACCAGCTGTCTGTCTTCAAGAGACAAGTCCGATATAATCTTTACCATGTCAGCAACTAGCCCTATCATGTCATTCAATGCCTTGTATCAGACTACTGCAAGAAAGTACATGTACATCACCTGCCGAGACCTCTCCAATACCTGGACTACTCCCTACCCATGAAAATAAAAGTCAGACCCAGAAGACGGACCTCAAATATATATTCTTTTTTAAGGGAATGGGGGGCAAAAGGGAAAGAGATCTAAAAAGGATGATATAGCCGAAACTCACTACATGGAGTACAATGTGGTAAAAAACCAGAGATGGTCTTCAATGAGGGAGAGATGTTACATCAAGAATTTGAGGACATTAAGAGTAAAGAAGGGCGTAATGAAGACTCATTGAGAGAGAGACCGGATAGAAAAGATTTGAGCTGGTAACATTGACTTGATAATATGTTGTGAAGATTGAGAGAATGAGCATGGAGGAGAAAATCCCATCAACTATGAAGACAAGCGCTGCTATGACTTTTTTGGCCGATGCAGGTATTTTGAGTGGTTGAACGTGGTGGATTTCAAGTATTTTTTTAGCCTATGCAACTATGTACAAAAACTAGAGTAGAGGCCAAATGTGTGATCCCAAGTTCTACTACCTTGCCAGACTCCAGAAGAATCACACATTTTATTTATACTATTTAATTGAGGATAAACCTTTTCTGCTGTTTCTATACATTTATTCTGCGCACCTAGAAAAGAGGTCCATCAGGAGACGAGAGAATGACTCTCTGTGATTAAAGGGCCATGAGGACATAAAAGATGGGTGGAATTCAGTTACAATGGACAAATATGATGTAGGAGTGTGTGGAACTACTTGACAATCCACCTCTTCCATCTCTGAAAAACATGGCCGTCTAGGCAGATGTTTGGATGGCCTGTTAACATTAAACCTCCCTGGTCCGACTATGGTGCTATAAAGTGCAATATGTATTGGTTTATTTGGCATTTATTAGACAGCTGTCTAGAAGCGATGGCAAAGGAACACATTTAGAAACGATTCCAAATGGACATCCATCATCTAAAACAGCATACAAACCCTCTGCTTGGCAGCTTCCGCCATGATCTTCTCCCCGTAGCCACCCATTGCCTTCGTACCCCTGTTAAACATTTTCACGGACCTAGTAGGTTCATAGATCGTGCCTAACATTTTCTATGAAGCTGAAATGGGCTCCGATTAAGAAGAAGTGAGTCTTGCAGGAAATCGTGACGGGGAACAAGACTAATCTTTTAAGTAGAAATGTCTGATTCATGGTTCTTGACTATAAATGACATAAGCAGAGCACCTCCCTGTGCAAACGACACACAATCCTATTTTCTATAGGAAATATCAAATTTCCATAATTCTAGCCCCTACTTGAGCTCTGTCTGTGGCTTTGAAGATGATAGCTAAGCGTATAGGAGTAACCTAAAGTGGGGGTTGGATTCTTACTGGAAATGATGTATCCTATATTGGCGGCATGTATGTTAACCCTGTAAAAAAACAGACCCAATAGTATCATCACCGAAACATAACGGAAATCTTTTTACCACCTTAGAATGTTTGGTGTTGGCTGCACACTTGTTTGGTGGTGTGTAAGACTCCAACATAAGGTTCTACAATAATTACCGGTATATTTCTGTATCCAGGGACAAAAAAAGGGAAAAATATGGATTTTTTGAGGGTTTTGGTAGTTCCAAATGTAAAATCGTTACTGATATTAATTTAAACCGGCTTTTGACTGGGTTCATAGATTTTTACATGTATGGGTGGAGTGGTTCTTGTTGTAATCAGAAGAGGAATCAATTCTGCAACAGATGTTCTTTACAGAAAAGAAAGTACGCCCTCGGCCTCGTCCATGTTCAAAGGCCATAAATTAAATAGCGTAAAAATCCTCAAAACACTTGACATTGGGACATACGTGAGACAGTGTGATCGGGGTCAGCAGGGGCTCATAGCGTTATTGTTTTACCCGTAATATACTAGCCTTTTTATTTACACAGTTACCGGGGTCGACAAACGATGCAAAAAAAGTCCACCAGATTCAACCCCTTCCAAAAAGCCATTCGTGTTGATCCAGAAGAAGACAACAAAATCCAAAGGAGACTTTTCTCCAATATTGCTTAAAAATTCCTACTTAACTCCAAAGGTAATCTGATTTTTCCCTCGATCAATACCACTGATGCTAAATAAAATTATTTTAAACCTGAGTGCAAGTGTTTGCTAGAAAGTCACACAACCCGTATCTTGTAAGGTTCCACTCTTTGACGTCCAGCTTGGCTCCTGAACCTTTTTCTCAATGAAATATTCTCTGACAGTTCGTTTTGGGCAGCCCAGGTACAGAGGACGTTTCTAGACTGCCGAATGTACTTAATGATCACCTGGAAGATCCATGAGCTGAATACGATGTGACTTGCATGCTTCAACTTATCTGGAAGTGGAAGATTTCTTATTCCAGGGAATATGAATAATGCGCGGTTACATGCAGGTTGGTACACGCAGGTACCTTTCTGGACTGCATGTCTAATCTGCATGAAATACGTCACGCGGTGACTATCTATGGCGTTGACATAAATAATTGTATACCCAAGACGAAATCAGAATTGCTAATTTGCTGCATATGTACCTGAAAATGTGTTTCTTACATCAGGACAACAAATAGTAATAATAATTACATTAATATATCAATAATTACGTAGTTAAATCATGTGCTGTATGCATGGGATGGAACAAGTTGGTCCCAATCTATTTGGTTATGATAGTTGCTTTATTATACCTACTTTAAATATATATTTTTGTATAACTACCACATACGCGAACAAAAGGAGTAGACAGGCAACACGGAATATAGTATTATATAGTATAATAGTATTATTTATAGTAATATAACATTATTTATACTGAAAAGGTCAACCCAAACTGTGTTACAGCAAATCACTTTCTTGTATATATTTTCAAGATGGATATTACAGAAAAAAAGAATGGCGAGGTTGTCGGTTCTGGTTTCTCGGACCGTTTGAATGTAACAAGCGCTGCTTAATAATATAAGTTAAAAAAACAAATATCTTTTCCCTTTATCATTTGTTTGAAGCTATGTTATACTCCACATTCTAACGCTGTATTCTGAACATTCTGGACATTCTAAGCATCCATCCCATCCAAATTCTCCGTCTGTGCTTCCTATTCAAGATACTGCATTCCTGCTCGGTGTAAAGCGTCTCAGATTTCAGTTTAAGTGTTCAGCAAAAACATCAACTTCATGCCGCAGTGCGCCCCCCGTGTGTATTTCCCATATTATCCAAAGATACGGGACGTCGCTGAAAAGCCCCAAACACCAAAACCCAAACTGACCACCAACATCACGCAAATGACTATGTACTGATATTACAAGAAAGAGCAATCTATATGTGCTTCAAATCAGCAGAGACGACGGTATGGGTAACTTAACTAAAGGTTGGGTTGAAGCCTAAGATGCTCCTTTTCTGTAGACTTGGGTGAATTTCATGAACAGGAATACTTTGGGTATTTACTAAGATCAACTTCATATGAATTTAAGGATTACACGTCCAAGTCTTAGCTGAAAGTTGGTTCAATATATCCTTAGGTGATCACAGACAACCAGATTGGCTGATGGGGCCACCTACGTACCCCGTATGGATCCACACATGCAGATAAAGTCCCACAATTCCCCTAATTTCGGGTATTTTGGCATTTATGCTCTCGGTTTTTGATATCCAAGTTGAACTGTGGTTGCCATCTCAGTTATTTTCAGGTTAAAATCAGATTTTTTTCCCCCCACTTCACCTGTTCGTAAGCAGCAATCACACAGCAGGAGTGATTATCCTTCACTGTTTACAGTTCTTCTTTAGACGCGGATCGGTCACAACCTTGTGCAGTTTTGGAAGGTTTCATCCCACGATGTTTCCATCACATGCATGTTCTTTGTTTGCATAATAGCAACATTTTCTGCACATAGAACCAGATGGTTTTATATATATGTATAATTTAATTTATATTATTATTATTATTATTAATAATAAATCTTGGGGCAACTGTTTTTTTAAACTTGAATCCATGACATATTTTGGCCAAGGAGGATAGACCACCAACTAGTAATAAAGAATAAAACAAAAAAATAATTTGTTACGAGGATGTGGGGTAAAAAAATGTTTTCTTCCCCTTATTATTTAGATGCGGCTGCTATGTCCTGGACATAAAATGAATAGTAAATAGCTAATGGTAACTCTACGGAAGTGACGTATGATCAGTATTTTATATCTGGAATATTTGGTGGCTTTGGGTTTTGAAAACTAACGAATGTCAAAGAAATGGAGAAATTAAACATGTCGGAGTTGGATGAAATTGTGAAGCCTTGGTTTAGGACAATATCCACTGATTCTGTTGGACGGTGCCATATATTAGCTTTCTTACCTATACGGTCATTATAACGCTCATGGTATGATAAAACTTACATGATGAATTAACTCTAGTGGCAGCTGAGGGCCACTCTAGTGAGTGGCCCTCTGGATTCGAGGGCCACTCATCACACAAGTGCTCCATGGCGTTCATCAGAATTTACGTTCCCAAGGATCAATCTATCTATTTGGTGGGAAAACAGCGCCCCCTGGTGGCCGCAGTATTCACACACAACTTGGACATCTGTGTAAAAAACTAAGTACAACTTATGATTCGACAGCTTGTAGAACCACCTATTGTAGCAATAACCTGAAGTAATTGTTTTCTGTATGACTTTATCAGTAGTCATTCACGTGGCTTTGGTGGAATTCTGGCCCACTCTTCTTTACAACGTTGCTTCAGTTCATTGAGGTTTGCAGGCATTTATTTTGGCACGGCTCTGGTCTAGCCACCGCAGTTGGGTTAATTTAAGGTCTGGACTTTGACTGGGCCTTCTTTTTCAGCCATTCTGTTGTAGATTTCTTTTGTGACCCAATGTCGCCCAAGCTTTTAGCTGTTGGACAGATAGCCTCACATTGGACTCTAGATACTTTGGTATAAAGACGAGTTCATGGTCGACTTAATGACTGTAAGGATCCCAGGTCCTGCGGCTGCAAAACAAGCCCAGATAATTACCCCTCCACCACAGTGCCTGACAGTCGGTTTGAGGTGTTTGTGCTGATATACCGTGTTCGGTTTTTGCCAAACATCTCCACTTTGGTCTCATCTGTCCAAAGGACATTGTTCCAGAGGTCTTGTGGTTTGTTCAGATGCAATGTTTTCCACTTTTGAATAATCTTCCTTATCGTAGAATGGTGGATAAAATGTTTGGAAATGGCCTTACAACTCATCCCAGATTGACGGGCAGCTACAATTGCTTCTCTAAGATCATTGCTGATGTCTTTCCTCCTTGGCATTGCGCTAACACACACCTGGATGCTACAGACCAACAAACTGCTTATAGAGGTGGTCACACTTGCTGATTAATTAATCAAGGGCATTTGCTTAGCAGCACCTGTCTAGAAGCAGTAAGTGTGTACTTTGTTATTCACACAGGGCTTCTTCATTTTGGCTTTATTTTTGTTGAATAAATAATGACACAGTGTAATATGTCATGTGCGGTTGTATTTACCAATTTTTTATGCTTACTTTTAATATCATTTTCAATAGGATACTAGTAATAACGTGACCCATGAAGTCATAGAACAGGCTATTAATAATAGTTAATGCTCTTGAGTCGTAACCCCTATAGGAGAGTCTTGTAGGAACTTTCAGCAGGGTCACTGGCTGTCCTTTTTTCTGCCCCCCCCCCAGCCAAATACACACTTCATTAGAGGTTCACATGGACGTGGCAAAAAGTGGCAGTGAGCAAGCGACAGCACAAATTGGGTTTGTGAGACTTATTCTAAGCTACAATAAACACTGATTTAATTAAAAGCATTAAATGCAAAAAATATATAAAGATAGTATTTAAAAATATGATATTATGTAGGCTAGCATTTGTTTTTTCTACATTTCTACAAAACTGAGACCTAATCTAAATGTTTTTTCAAGCCAAGGCACCTCACTATTGGCACATTTTAAACCTGTAACTCACGTTATATTGCTATTGAAATCCTGCTCGCTTTTTTTTCTTGTGCATCTGGCTTATTTCTCAGAATCTTGGCACACTGGAAAAGCAAGCATATTACAACCACTAAAATCACACATTTAATGAACTGTTATACAATAAGATTACGTGTGAGTAACATGTACCAGGTATATACAAGTATATATCTTTTTAATTATTTAAAAAAAAAGACAATGAATCCAAAAGTTACATTCTCAATCAGTCTAAACAAAACAAAAAAAAATCAGAAGTTCAGTTCACAATAATTCATCTACTGGGGTTTTTGGTGATAAATAAACAGATTAGATTTTTTCAAAAGCCCCTTATACTGTTTATTGTCTGAAATAATTGAAATCAGCTATTATTATAATTGCTTATTGTAAAATAACTCACTTTCTGGGATGAGTTTTGATATCCTCAATGCAGAAATGGTACAGGAGGTCATCTATGCATATACCAGTGACCCTTACAGCGCTAATATCCAGAAGATCTATTCTCATTCTCTCCATGAAATGAAGCTGTTGAAATGGTACTTGAAGCCTCTGAGCCAAATCCATTTTGGAAGTATGCGTGTGATTTAAAGCTTTACCCAGTATACTGGCTGTCACCAATAGGTCATTACCCTGTATGTCCCAAAATAAAAATTACTGACAAAGGGGTCTCTTTCCGCAACAAAATATTTTATTATAAAAAAAACGAGAGATCATTAGTAGCATAGTTTTACCATATGAGATGCATGCGCGTGTGTGTTACTTTTTTGTGCAACACACCCACCCAGTGGCAATTTCTGAGAATGCATTAAAGAAATAAAATGTCAGTATGGGGCAAAATTTCCTTAAAACACCCAACGCTCTGCCCAAAAGCAAGTGGTCCCAACCTAGCATACCAAATGGTCCATGTCTTATGGATCCCTTGGGAACATGATGGAAGAATAGCATGTAAGCCAGTGGCCTTGGTCATCTTTATTTTAGTTACCCCGTAAAACAAATCAATTGGGTTCATTTGACAAGTAAACCCATTATGTTTAAGATTTTGCAAACCATTTACATCATTATTTTTAACAAATTTTTCCTTAAATGTGGTTTCCATTAATATTCCAACTACTGATGTCAGACTTACTGGTCTGTAGTCAGCTGAGTCTTATCTGCTACATTTTTTGTGATGCAATAATTGCCGTCTTTCAATGATCTGGAACTAGTCCGTTCAGTAGTGACTAGTTATATAAAAAATATGGATAAACTGGATTAATAATTCACACACAGTGGTAATATAAACACCATTACAGATTTATTACCTACCTTTCACTATAAAATACGGGATTTGGTTATATGACAGGATAGCTTCAAATGTGTAGGAAAAGAAGGTATTAAAATATATACAAAATATATGTTATATACAACAGTTCGGTAACAAACATTAATATATAACAAGCAAAAAATATTATATGTAACAAACAAATAACACAGTCCCCACAGCTAAAAAGTGTCGGGGAAATTAAACTGCTCAAAAAACTATTTTGCTATTTTGTTTCTATTTTCAAGAAAATTTTGAGCCTAACATCATTTAATGTTGAAAGAAATATCCAAAAATCAATTGGTGAAAATAACCCAGCGCGCTTCCCCATACCAGCAGCTTCAATATCTGTGTGTTTTCTTCCAGATACATAATTGTGTTATATAAACAGGTGATAAAGCGTCACATACATTGAGGATTCATTGTATACCCCAAGGTTGTATATTTTATTTATTTTTTTTAGATTGCTCTAAGCATAATTTAATGTTTATCTAAGAATCTTACATTTTGCTTGCTTAATTATTTGTTACCTAAAATATTGATATTTGATGGTCGGACAAAACGTCATAATCCTTCCCCGAGTTGAAACTTTGTTTGCCTGTTCGGACTGTAGATAGTTTGGGTGCAATAAAGGTGGACCAAGTAAAGAAGGCTACTAACATACTTTATATATACTGTATATATATCCCTGAACTAAGCTAAAAGATTATCACAGACCCATCAGAAAGTACAACATTATGGATATAATCAGATGTTCTTCATATCCAAATAGATGGTAGCTATCAATAAAGTCTTCATAAGTCCATGCCTTCCTTATTGCAAGGATCATTCTCTATAAGAGGTCCATGGAATTCCTGGTATGCCTCAGGACATGTCAGTAATGATAGTCAGTTAAAGAATACGATGTTTTTTATTTTTATTTTTGCTAGTACAAGTCCTCGCCTTTTTTATGGGGAAAATGTTGTGGTTGTCTCTGTGGTTTCTAGAGCAATGGATGTTCTCTTACTCGGCTTGGTTGTGGATGCCCAGTCGCCAAACTTCTCCTTGCTTACGCAGCCAAGATCCTTAAAGAGTTTGATCAGGTCATTTCTGAACTTGATTCCAATAATGGCATAGAGAAATGGGTTCAGACAGCAACGGAAACAGGCCAAGCTGTACGTGACGTCATCTGCAATATCCATCTGCTTGCTTGTCTCGCACAAGGTGATGTTAGAGTAGGTCCTGATTAACATGACACTGTTGTATGGAAGCTGGAAGACCACAAAGACAATGACAATGACTATGATGACCTTGATGGCTTTGTACTTCTCAAAGTTACGCGCCTGGAGCAGTTTCTTGATTATCATGCTGTAGCAAAATGACATGATGACTAACGGGAGGAGGAAGCCAAAGAACATCTGGGACACCTTCAACTTTGCATTGAGGCTATCGATTTCATCAGAAAATATAATGCACACATTCATAGAGTCAATCTCCTTTACTCCACTGTACATCAGCTCAGGGATGGACAAGAAGAATGCAACCACCCATATTCCGACACTGGACAACTTACTGATCAACACGGTCTTGGACCTGTGACGATGGGCGGACGGGGCCTCGACGATAGCAAAGTATCTTTCTATGCTAACGCACATGAGCAGGAACATTCCACAAAAGAAGCTCATTTTGTAAAGACAATAGATGATCTTACACGCCCCATTTCCAAATATCCATTCCTTGGCCACACTGACTGCCCAAAAAGGTAGCGTCAGAAGAAACAGCATATCTGCCAAAGCTAGGTTCAACATGTAGTAGTCTGTCCCGGTTTTCAGTCTCTTAAAATGGAAATATCTCAAGATCACTAGACCGTTTCCTACAAGGCCTACAAAGCAGATGATGCCATACATGGCAGGCAAGAACTTGGAGCGGAACTGCCGAACGTCTCTTTTTTTACACTGTTGTTGGTAACCATCGTAATCTATTGTCGAAAATTCATCATCTGGCATACTGGTAGTGTTCTCACCGACACACATCTACGCAATGGAAAACAAATGAAGTTAGAAATAAAATATCATTTTATCTGGATATTTATCAAGTTGGATTATGTTTAGCGGTACTATGTTCTCCGCCATCTTATGTAAATTGGATAAGGTCAACAAAGCAAACAAGATGAGTCTGCACAGAAAAAAAACCAATGTTACAAATAGAATTATCTGATAATAATAGTATTTTAAGGCAATTAACATGAATATCAATTGTACTTTTGTTATAAAACAAAGTAATATATATACCCTACTACTTCTATGGTGGATCACCGGCGTGACATAACCTCCCGGTGCTCCGCCATAGAAATCCCGGCGGAAGTGCCGGCAGCGGAGGTCGTCTAAGCGCATCGCGCAGACGTTTACCGGCTGGGGCTATGCGCTTAGACAACCTCCACTGGCGGCACTTCAGCCGGGGCTTCTCTGTCATAGAAGCCCCAGTGAACCAACCGGTGACAAGCCGGACCCATTAGACACCAGGGAGTCTGGGGGTGCATTGGTAAGTCTGGGGGGGTGGCATGTCTTGGGAGCAGAGTGGCATATTAGGGGTGCAGAGTGGTATTTCTAGGGGGCTTATGCATATCTGGGGGGCAGAGCGGTATATCTGGGGGGCAGATTGGCATTTCTAGGGGCATAAAGCATATCTGGGGGGGCAGCAAAACAAATAGCACCATATAATAGCCTATATTCGAGCCAATACGATCTATATATATATACATACATCATGGCTTGGAAAGAGACTACAGATAAGAAAGAATTCTAAAATCTATAATAGCTTCCTGTTGGCAGACTCCCGATAAGCATGAAAGATACGATCGAATGTATAATAGCTTCCTGTGGGTAGTCACTCTCGCTTTAGATACTATGCTGTGGTTCCGCCGTCGGCACATTTCCTTTAGAGCTCATTAATAGAGCATATATTTGGATATTTAAGTTAAATGAAGCAAATGGACGAGCCACATCTTTCCTACATCTCCAGATTAAAATCTCTGTTCAGGGTAAAGCCTTTATACTAAAAGCAACAATTTATAACTTCTACCCTAACCACATCCCGTCTCACCTGCAGTGAAAGGAGGGGAAGCCACAAATTCATCACTTTGGCAGCTAGAAATTATCAAAAACAGGTGCAGTAATGTCTTTATAATGTATTTTATCTCAACGTTAAAAACAATTAAAATTATTTGGTACTTTTATTGTTTTTTTTTTCAATCTAAGCTTACTTGCAGCATCACCAACAATGCTTTTCACAGATTTAAAACTGTTGAAAAATAAAAATAAAATGACTTAATTTTAGGAGAAGCTGCTATGGTGAAGGAGCTGGTGGTGGGAAAAGAGGTGAATGCATATGGGGGGATTTTGAAGAACAAGTGGAACTACATGGTATGATTTTAGGGTTCGGTCTTCATTTTCAGTAAAAGTCTAGATCTCAGACGGGTGACTCAATAGAGTCCCTTATCTCTCCAACAGTAATCTCTGATCTGTATTATATAATCTCTCGAAATTTCAGATGGTGGTTACTCAAAATCTTTACCCAGTTTCGGGAATGGGGGGCTTATTCATACTGAATGTCCTTCGCCAGTGTTACCAGAGCCATTCTCAGCGGGTAACAGCTGTGCCGTGACTCATTAATGTAAAAATGTTACAGGAAACCACCCAGAACTTCACTTTCATCTATGAGCCGAGGGTATTTTTTTATTTTCTACATTTCTTCCATTTAAGGCGCCCCCTTTATGCGACTGACAAAAGTTTTGTAAATGCATAAAACCCATTATAATATAGAAAATAAGAGATTTCTTTCAAAATTTAGCGTTCATGCGCTAGGAGCAGAATAAGCCAAGCATAACTCCCAGTGCCAGAACGGAGAAGACGAGGCAGCGTTGGCACTTTAAGGCCAGAGGCAGATAGACGATGTAAGCGTGGCCGACGGGTGGCTATGCACAGCGACACACTATAGTTTTTTTCTGTTCCCAGATCAAATCGGGAATGGCACAGCCAGGCCCTGTTATTATCTGGCCGAATCTCAAAGTGACGGAAAATAGTTTTGGGGAAAATGTTTCTTGGTTTATCGTTCATTGAAAAACTATCAATGAACAGAAAGTAAGACTATTAGGCAAATTATTTCTTGGAAGATTTTGGGGATTTCAATAGTAGCGGGAATGATGTTTCTAACGCTGCATTTAGGTGGAAAAGCACATTAAGAGGACTGCTTTAGAGCAACTCATAAGTAGCTGACCCGTTACTACCTCTTATAAAAACAGGACAACCTGTCTACTGGCGAATAGTGAAGGACGTGGTGGTGGACTAGACTACAAGCAGAAGGTCCAGCAGTTAATAAACATATGGTTAATTTAGAATACTTGGCTTTAACACGATAAATAAAAAAATTTCATTAAGCATAAAATCTACAGAATGCTTGTAAAATATTTACTTGAAAAAACAGACCTTTTTTCCAAGTTTCCAAAACCTTTTCTCATGAGTGACGTTAAACGTATTAATTTTGAAAGCAGCGTTTTAGACAAACCTAGAAACTCATTATAATTAGTCATATATAATGACTAATTCTACAAACATTGTGAGCATTACAGTTTGAAGGGTCTTAAAGTCCCCTATGTATAACTGTAAATAGTAATAGAAAATTCTAAAGTGTGTTAGCTCAAAAAGGAAAGAGGAAGGTAAATGATTGAGTGAAAAAGAGGAAAAATTATAAACACTATAGTAAGACAACAGACATGGGGAAAAACCATGCATGTGTGCTCCTCAACATTAAAACCCTAGTTTGCGTGAGACATCAGTGAGCGAAACCAGCACCCAAGGCCACCTGCCGCCATTTGGGTTCGAAAATGAGACCTATAAAAACGTTCTACGTATTTCAGAGTTGTTTTAATAAAGACATGGTTGTGTAGATTAAATAATAAAGATATACATGTGTCGTAAAAGCACATGTATTGTCATGTAATTGGATCAATACGGTGGATTGAAGTAGACAAGATGGGCCAATGGGTAACACTCTACGCCTTTACTCACCTCCACTACAACCAGGAGGACTGGGGCCATCCAAGAGATCTGCAGCAGGTCTGAAAAGAGACATGAAGACAGAGGTTTAACAGTCTGTCCCATACTACTTTTGATTGTAACACTCTCTAATATTAACCTAATACCCAAATATTGTACTATTAACACATTCCTAGCAGTTCCCTCTCAGCCCCTCTGTCTTCAATGTATTGAGTGCCGGCATGGAATACCGCATTGTGTCTTGACTCGTGTTTAGTCTGGGACAGGACATGGTGGTCCTTCAACAGCTTGCCTGGGACATGAGGCAGGGCCCCTGATTACCGTCCTGGGCAGTCCAAGACCTGTGTTCATCGTTGTGTGGTTGTTATTGGGCAGATGAGCCTATGAAAGGCCCTGGGGCCTGACACATACTACCCCTTATGAACATACACTACTGGACTGAAGAGCTGAATCATCCACATGCGTGTGGTTGCATGATAATAGTAAGTGAGGTGCTGTTGGGTACCATCCCACTGGGCATTTGCCAATAGCACCTATGGCCCTGCTGCTTCTCATCCTTAACTTGTAGAGACGCCCTCCTTCCAATAGATTACACTGCACTATTTTTTCTTTCTTTTCCCACTTATTCTGGTACCTTACAGTTTATACTTACTAATCGCTTTCTGTTTTGCTACTCTTTTTTTCCATTCACCAAACCACAATATTAGTCAAACCAAAAAAAAAAAGAACATTTTCTCTACGTTCCAATAATGTTTAAATCTTTTAAAAAATCCCCTATTGATGAAAGAAATTAACATATTTGACGCAAGGGGGATCAGAAATTCCCCGTTGAGAAAAACATATTTATTTTTTGATACTCAGCAAAAATACATAAAAATACAATGATATTGCAGGTGCTTATTGATAACAGTACTCTATTTTATTTTAAAAAAAAAATACTTTTTGATGAGCTTTATTTAAATGTATATAAATAAATAAACGTATAGAAATATAATATTCGGCTCATATAAAATTATAAAATGTTGTTATAAATATCAATATATATATATATTATATATATATTATATATATATATATTTTATGCATCATACATCCCAATGTGTAACGAAAATAATAAATATATTGCAAATCCTGGTTTAATATGGAAAGGGAATTTTAACTGGAACTATTCATTAGACTAGTTAGAGTACAATAATTAAATCACGATAATAATTAGAGTATAATCTATCTATATCTCATTGTGTATTCAATTATTTTTAATAGCGATGTTTAATAAAATATTTCAACATTTAGCGGTACTTACGGAAACTATTATAACTGTTCATTCTGAATGAAGTCACCTGCATTTAAGCAGGTATTTGCGGTATACCAGTGAGATAAGGACCAAGTGTCCTGCTTGGATGTCATTCAATCAAAGTCAATACAAAGTCAGTTGCAGAGTGTATGACCCCGAAAATCAAAAGAAGAGTTTTCAGGCAAATCTATTAAAAATACGTTGAAATTGCTGACTTGGTTAAAGATTTCAACGCAATATGAAATTATTATTTATTTGGTAAGGGTTTATAGGGGTCAATGTCGCTTTAATATCCCAATAAGTGTTATCAAGACCCTTTATATATATATATATATATATATTAATTATATTTTTTTTAATTATTATTATTATTATTTGATTGATTTATTTATTTTTGCATATTTGAGATTCTGTATTAATGACAAAGTAAGTCTATTGGTAAAAAAAAAAGGGAAAACTAGCACTTACCGTGTGCCATTGTGAGTGGTTGGATGAGGTTGTGTTTGTGGCTGAGTAGGACGGAGCGTGGTTGGAGAGGTTCTGGTTGTGCAGCGATCACAAAACCAATACATAAAGCACAATGAAACTCCCTCATCATGTCACCCATTCTCAATCATGTGTTTCCTCTGAGAAAAGAGAAAAAAAAAACTACTGGGGATTTTTTGTCAAAAATTTGCAATAATATATATATATTTATATATATTGTTACTTTTGTACCAACAGAGAAACAAAGCTATACTTGGAGTTTTTCGGTTTACAGAGTTATAGGAAGTAAAAAGTGTATATTAAGCTGATATAGATCTTTGTGTGATATTAATACATAGAATTTTAAGTAGGTTCTTAATATTATTCAGTATTAAATATTGTCAACTCTTAGAGTGCCCTGGAAAATGTTTAAGCATTTTGACCTAAATATGTAAATATTTCACATCTTCCATAACCAGATTCATATAATAAGGGGGAGTGTCAATGCCTTTTAAAATTTGTTTAATAAATTCCCCACCCCAACCTAAATAAACTATATATATGGCTCCAAAGTGCCTGCTTTTTCCACTTTCTCTTGTCTCTCGATGTGTCCATGTTGATCAAATGGACCTGGCTCCCGTGGAAATAGAGTACATGTTAATCATATCATTTTTATTCTTAAATGAACGGGTCCATTCACTGCAAAAGAATCATCTTTCTGGACCCTGATGGCCCAGTTGATAACCACCAGATCACTGGTGATCATAGAGATGTTTAATTGCCCAGTAGAGGTAGGAGGGTGTAGCACCTAGGCTAGTCTAGATATGTTGGATAAGACCTCCAGACTTCAAAAGGTGATCACAGAAGTGTCCCCAAAGGACACATTGGGCTCATTTGGAGCTGGCTGCATCAACTGGTCATGGAGCCGCGCTAATGGTCCTCAGGGTGGACTTTGTGTTCACTTCCAGAACAGTGGTGCATAGGGAGTGCTCTATGGCACCCTAAGATTTCTCTTATCGCAGGCTATTTGGTTCTGGGGTGACCCCTCTGACCCGGGTTCCTGGAAGTTAAACATTGCACTTTTGCAGAGCTAAGAAATTGTGGAGGACCTGCACATTGTAGACACAGATAGCATAGCTGAGAAGGATTGCTTCCACACTGTAGCACAGCGGTGGAAGTGCCCCAAGGTCAAGCTTTGTAGCCTCCTTCAGGCGAAAGGTAAAAACAGACAATTTGTAGGATAAGGGAATTCTCACAGGTGCAAGTTGCCTTCCTGTTGGACCTACAGACATGGGTGGGAGGTGGAGGATGAGCTGGAGGAAACCTTCATGTTTAATAGAGAATGTTTTGCAATTTCTGTAAGGTATGCATGAAGCCAACTGCATGGGGCTGAACACCCGACCTTCCTGTCTAGGACAGAATGTCAGAAGTGTGAAGAGCAAGGCATGGTGGAAGTGATGATATCTGTCCTAAGCTAAGTCACACTCAGATCAGGGAAAAAAACATTTTAAACCCCCCCCCCCCCCCAAAAAAAGAAAAAGTAGTAGTAAAATACAATAATAATGAAAAATAGGAAGTTATGTGATCACAATTTAAGTAAAGAGCACTTAGGTCTTTTGGAAAAACCCTCAGCAACACAACACAAGAGGAATGGGGAAGTAAATCCTAGTTGCACAATTAAACATAAAAGAGATCTCCCTATGACATCAAATCGCGTGATACCTGCTACAGAGAGGCCTTTAAATCTATAAACTACTTCCCAATGAATGCAGAAGTGTGCGGTGATGACTGATTTAGGGTGTCATGCGCTGTGCACAAGTCTTCCTACCTACATGGAATTTACATCATCCAATAACAAAATCAAGCTCTGCCTAAAATCAAGCACTATGCCTAAAAGTTTGAAAATCATGAGCAACAAACATTATCTTTCATTATTTTTACATTTTATTATATTTCTCTAGATGTATGTTAGATTTGCTACAGTATTGTTGCTTTTGTTATGGAATTATTTTAAATGTTGGAGATAGGGAAATGGAATTGGGTTGAGAACATGTTCTTCTATTATACGTTCTAGAATTTTTAGAATGTCTAATTTGACTTCTTGCTGCGACGCACCTCATACACCCGTAAGGCGCATATATTGTTGAGGTTGCTGTTGGCTCCAGGGGTGATTCTGTAAACCCCCCCAAAAATGTCACCTCACTTTTTGGGCCATCACAGAACTTTCGTGTTTCGTGGTTGTTCTCTGATGTCCCATGATCCCTGAGGTTTGTGTGCCTCAGGGACACGTTCAAGTGTATCCTCCCCAAGCCTATCCTGGATGGGTTCACAATGAAAATCATGAATTATGAATTTTTAGTGACCCTAGCAATACCTTGCTTATTACACTTCAACCCTCACTCTTGATTTTATTTATTCTCAGAGTCAAAGTTATGACCATCTCAGGCATTTGATGCCACCAAAGTTCAGCTGATACCTCCGACCCTCTGAAAGACTTTTGGGCGCCAGTACTCATAGCAGCTAACAAGTGACTCAAAACAGGAGGACAAACCAAAAAAGGGTGTGATGCTCTTGTGTTATTTGCTGTTTACAGGAGTAAGTAATTCCCAAGCTCTGTAAATTCAGGAACTACTTATTTGTCTTTCAGCATCTTGCTTATCACGTGCACTATTAGTCATTGGCACCAACACAGAAGAAGGGGCACCAGTGGTGATGACTTTCCTTGTTTAGTCTTTCTTTCTGAACAACATGCTTTTACCAGCCCATTTTCTTACACTTCTCATTACATGATGCTTTTTTAATTTACTTAGTGGCAGAAGATCCTTTGCAGAACAAACAAAACATGGGAAGACAGAAGAGCACAAAGGTTTGGGGAGCAGCCATGTTGGATCGGTCACATCATAACTGTTGGGTCCAACTATGTCAAATTGAAGTCAACAAGGAAATTAATTAGTAACCAGAGAATGCTTAAATATGTAATACACAGTACATGGTTGCACATGAGCAAGTACTGAAGTCATGCAATAAAGTAATGTCGGTTTCTATGATCAATGTCTTCAAGATCTTCATAGAGTATTCAGGACATTTAGATGGAAGGACTGAGGGCCCTGCTTGTGAGACCTTAAAATCAAGTAGGATGTGTTAAGGTCAGAGCCATTGGGGTACATTAACTAAAGAGGGAGCTTTCAGGTGAGGTTTTTGGACAATCATTGCCCAGTGGTCATCTGCTGCAGGAAGAGCTCTGCTGGCTCTGTACAATGCTGATGTTTCAAGACATCTCATCGATTTAACTACAAATCACAAAAGTTCAAGCAAACGCTTCTCACTCATGTTGGCCACGCATAATGCATGGTGAGTTTAGGGAGTTAAGATCGGAACTTGCCTTTAAACCCTTGCTTATAAATCAGGAGTAATTATTTAATTATATAATTATTGCCATAATAAGTTGGTTGGTGACTCCGACAAAGCATGACCATGCTTTCCATGTGTTCCAGATTTCACAATTATCCCCCCTCCCCAAAAAAACACCCTATTTAGGTCTACATGACTGTTTTAAACAATTTTTTTTCAAAGGTATAGATGAATATAGCGGTATTTATACTTTCAAATTCTGTTCAAGGAACTTACAAGCAATCAATAGATCTGCAATTAGCTACTGCTGACCGAGACACCAGAAATAAAATTAACTTGGAGAGTAGCTGTTTAAGTAAAACGTAACTTTTAGGAAATAAAATCTAAGAAAAATAAAGAAAAAAGAACCTTATAGTTCTTTAAAAAAAAATCCTGCTTAGGTTTTTAGTGGAATTTTAGGCCAAGCTGCTTTCATTAACGTAATTCATATTTCTAAATGTCTGAGCCCTATACTGGAGCACGGCAGCTGCTTCCTAAATTATTTACAAGATACATACTTGCTAATACTTATTGCAGCTAAGAGCAACATTTTTAAACCATAAATTCCTTTTTTTTTAATGTTGCTTTATTTTTTATTACATTCTATTTAATAAAAGTTACATTTTACTTCTAAAAACTGAAATGTAATTTTTTTCTGTAACTTATAAGCAATATTTAAGATGCACACAAGCCTTCCTGTTTGGGTACAGTGTGCTAGAGGTGCTTGAAAACAAGAAAAAGCCACTTAAAAGATGTAAAAAAAAATAAAGTCAGGGCGGAGAGGAGAAGTGAAAGCTCAGAGGTGAGCGATGTGCACGCAGGTGTGAAGAGAACAAAAATAAAAAGTCTGCTGTGGTTTTTATAGTAAGTGCATATTATCTGTGAAGTTTAGTCAATGGGGGGACTCAGAAGGTCTTTCACAATATGTATTACTGAGTAAAAACTTGTGTTTGCAAATAACAGAGCCCAAAGAGTAACAGGATCCGTTAGATGGTGGCTTAACCATGGAGATTTTTGGCCAACCATGGCCAACCATGGTTAAGCCAGTGGGTGGCTTAACCATGGAGATTTTTGGCCATGCGGCTGCCCCCTCTACCATCCCTGGGGGGGGCTATTGTGTTATTTTGTAACACATGTTACAAATAATATCCGAGGCGTACATTGGCCTCACCACACAGTCTATGCGAAGCACACTGGCTGGACTAGGACACTCTCACGATGGCTCCAGTTGCCTCTTATACCTTCACAGGAGATGTCAATACTTATGTTTAAAGGTATTAAATGAAGGCACTGATTTATATAAAACAGCCTACCACGTCCCCAAAAAGTGGGAGAGTCACCTACAACGCAGCCAAGGCAATGCCGAATCCACCAGCCAAATCACAAGCTCAGCCAGCTCATTGTCTACCCATTTTTTACCCTACAGGAAGACAGCAGGTCCCACTGGAAGTAGGGGGATTAATGTGACATGCCAGTGAAAGCATATTAGCAGGTTGTCTATCGTGTGTAACAGCGCTCACTGTTAGTGCCTGTCCATTATCATTCAAAGAATGCCTGATCACGTGATCGGGCATTCCCTTCGGTAGAATTCACTGCTAAGATTCACGGAAGTTCACCTGACATCCACTGGAAGTTCCCATTGCTTCCCCTGCCTATGGGGCCCTGCTTGCTGATCATATTGTAATCAGCAAACATAGATCAGAAGGAGGTGAGAGAAAATAAAGAATAAAAAACTGAAAAAAATACACAAATTAAATAAATAAATAAATAAATAAAAAGATTGGGAACCCAGTGATGTCACCATGAGGGATCTCAAGCCATACTAATCTGGGACAAGTGCCAAAATAAATAAATAATAATTAATATATATATATATATATATATATATATATATACTATATATATCATAAATAAATAAGAAAGAGAGATGGGATATCTTCTTTTTAATAATAAACCTTTTCAGTCGTCATTGTGGCATTTAGTTTTAAAAACATATTATACATATGAAGCGTGGATTACCATTTGTAAGATAGTTTAATAAAATAAGGTAAGACAATGACGGGAAATATGGTCTGAAAACATGTTTTTCTGCAAGTGATTTAGTTTCTATCACCACAACAATGACATTTAAATTTGTATTTTTCTCGTATCAGCAGTTAAAACGAAGCACCATACAAAAAATCCACACCATGAGAATATTTTGTGTTGATACCAAACCACTAATCTGGGTGACATCATGCCTGATATTGGCAAATAAATGTGTTTTACAAAACGCTTCACTACGTAGAGATAAGGTATACAGTTACAGTAGGTGACGATTTGAGTATTAATATACTTCCGAATGCTTTAAATTGGCAAAGAAGGACAATTTTGTTTTAGCTATTTTAGGTAATGAAATATGACATTTAGAAAAAGAATTATGAATTTTATTTAAATAATCATATATTGTCATTGTGTGATGTCCGTGTGATACTCATTTGCAGCTAACATTCTGAATGCACAGATTGGGGGGGCACAGGGGTTTGAGGCCAAAATGGGACTCTTTCTCCTAAAAGGATAAACTTTAGGACATATGAAATGAGGCCATAAGGAGACCCTACGTGAAAACAATAATGGTGTTCTGAGTTTGTAAGACTTTGTAAAACCAGACCTAGAATTCAATAATAATGTATGGAATTTTTACCTAACCGCGATAATACAAGCGCAATACAACTCCAGGCTTTTATTCCACTTATTTCATATCTTGTTATATTATTTATTTTCTATGCAGTAGCGGACTGGTTAACATCACCTCTTTTATAACCATAACTGAATATATGGCACAGTTCTGGAAACTTTGCTAGGAAAAAAAGACCTTCTTTCTCCCAAAATAAAAGAATTACAATGTGACATAACACACTGGGTGGTGGCATTATAGGTTGTCACAAACCCGTGTAACACCTAAATATCCATGGTTATACACATCAAAAATGTTTTTTCGCTGCCTATATAAACCACATTTACTGACACACCCTGTTATAACATGCTGCCAAAGTTGCCTTCGAAAGGAACTAGATATGTTGAGCGTGATCGTATAATTTACAGATCCAAATAACGCCTTTCTGGATCACCGTTATACCCTAATAAATTCACCAAATTTAAATTTGAGCCCGGAACTAGCATTTTATAACCTCCTTTTTGCGGCTAGGACCCTTACCAGCAAATTTGACAATGAACCAAATCTTTTAATTTTTTTCATGGTCAAGGGTCTAACCTCTTTCAGATTTATTCCCTAGAGGCAATGCACTTGGAAGACGGTTTGAAGCGGTGGCTCTTTAGTCAGGAACGGTCAGGGCCCTCCTGATCCTTGGCAAAACTACTCCTAGTACGGTCACCTACGTTTAGGACAAATTTGAAACTCTAGTGAGAATATCAGGTTTGGATTTAGTTCCAATTCTCTGTTCGTTGTAATTGGAGAAAGAAAAATATGATTCTTGTGGTCAGTTCACTTGAGTTCCCGGATATTGACCTCATCCCACCTGCATTATCTCACCAGCCATCGGAAACGGGGGTGATTCCGATCCATATAGTGAGATATGTGCCTCGTTGGCGTATCCCTACCCTCCTATTATAGAGATTTAAAGCACGGGGTTATGATGTCAGACCTCAGAATCTCAAGGCTAGAGCAGATGAGCGAGCCGTACAAATCGAGGCACATTTCTCCTTGGTAGACCACCAAAGATACCCCTGTAGGTAACCACACAAACTATGATGTAGTTACGAAAGAAAACAAAGTAAACTCCATGATGGTGCCATGTAGAAACAAGAACTCGAAGGCAGAGAAGAAGCATTTGACCCATCTAGCCTGGTGTTTTCTTGGTCCTTAATTGGACCTTGGTCTCATCTTAGATTCAGACCAACCCATGCGTCTTCAAGTTCCTTGCTCCATTGTGTTAACCTCTTCCAGTTCTCCTGAGACGCTGTTGCGTTTGTCTAAAGCCCACTCCTTCTGTGGGAACAGACATGCCTTGGTAAGAGACGGAAACTTTTAATATAAGCTCGCTTAAGTCCCGATGTTACTTATGTTGTCCTATAAAGTCATGTGGCAGAAAACACCTAACACACCTAAGCGAATGAACCAATTTTCATATAGCACTTACTATAAGGCTTGTGTCTCTTTAGCCTCAATCTTAATCCACCCAATTATTATTATTTCTTTATTTTTATGTTTTTTTGAAACCGATGATGCTGCCCACCATGCCCTACAAAGTTGTACGGCTGAAAAGTAAGCCGCCATGACATTTTTTTACATTTCACAATTTTTGCTTCTTATTGTAATCTGAATTTGCTAGTGCACTTTTTTTTTTTTTCTCTCTTTTTTTTAACTTTTCCTGTTCTAAATCCACGTATTTCTTTATCTATATACAGCGGGTATACATGTGTAACTTTTTCCATCAAGCAACGCACGCAAAGTACCGTTCACAGAGCCATCATAAAAGAGATATGAAATGCCAAAAAAACCACATAGTAAAAGCAACTTCTATATTTCAGAGAACTCCAGGTATGATGGTT
The DNA here is from genome assembly GCA_009364415.1 of Spea multiplicata. NCBI lineage: Eukaryota > Metazoa > Chordata > Amphibia > Anura > Pelobatidae > Spea > Spea multiplicata. The sequence goes on from VKOC01049583.1 coordinate 32,603, forward strand.
CTGAAATAACCAGAAAAGGTTACAGAAATGTAACTTTTTACAGATTAGTTGAGAGATATTGATGCGTTTCCCTCTTTCTGTCTCGTGTATACTTCAATATAATATTTACTTTTTTAAAAGAATCTTTTCAATAAAATTATTAGGTAACAATATTATAATATTGTCATGACCCTGGTAAGCAGGTCGGGTAGGAGCCCAGTCGCAGGGGGTAGCCCCACGATGCATGACGGCTAGGCAGAATACTTTGAAAGGTACTGTATTAACGAAGGTAACAGGAACAGCAAGTACAGGCAGTAAGTCTCTAGGGAGGATGCCCACTGGCAGGGCAGACGGCAGGATCAACACAGGGTCAGGTACAGGGCCAAAGCAGAGCGGTCCAAACACTTTAATGCAAAGGCCCTGACTAAAGGGCAGGGCAGGTTTATATTGGCCAGGTTCCACTCAGGTGATCAGACTCAGCTGTACCTGGTTATCTGATCCTGAGCACTCCAGAGGGGGGAGGGTGGCCACTAGTGGTAGCAACTGGACATTACAGCAAAATATTTATGCATGGTCCGAGCTAGCAGGGTGGAATCCTGACAAATATATAATATTATATATAATATATAATATTATTATATATAATATATAATATAATTTATATATTAATATATATATATATAATATATATTAATATAAATATATATATATATTATATATAATATATTATATAATAATAGATATAATAATAATTTTCCGATGGATAGTCAATGGGAACAAACATGTGGAACAAGAAAGACTCCCTCAAACTTCAGACTGGTACACATACTTACAAATAACACTCCAGATGCTAAAAAAGAATGCATATTTAATTCCCCCACTGTATTTACCTCCACCACTTCTACTGGGAGGCTGTTCCATTGATCTGCCACCTTCTCAGTGAATTAAGCCATCTATGCCTCTGACCTTCTAGTTTTAGATGACGACCTCTTATATCTCTTTATGTAGTTAAATGTTTCTATCGCATGCCCCCTCTCTCTCTTCTCTCCTCCAAGCCGGACATATCAAGACCCCTTAGTCTTACCTGATCATTTTTACCCTGTAAACTATTCATCCATTTAGTAGTCCTCCTGTGAACTCTCTCCAGACCTTCATTAGGGTTCAAAGAAACAGTTGATGAAAATGTAGCTAGAAAGACAATAAATCCAACTGAAGTCACTAAACCTAAGACGTCTGGCCAATTATTTAGAAGGCTGCGGAACGGTCATTTGGAATTCTGACACAAACTTTTTGTAAACACACTAAGCTTTCTCATTCAGGGACAGAGAGGCGGAGGAGTATTGTGTCTAGAGAATAAGGGGCGCAAGACTACAAAAGTGGGGTCCCGAGATCCGTTACAACATTTAAAGTTAATGTTGTAAAATTAAAATGCATAAACGTTTCGGCAAACGCCTATTTAAAGAATTATAGCAATGAGGATCTCGCCAATTGGTAGGGGCTACCTTTATGTGAGGGTAATAGTGAACAACATACCATTCACAGTGATATCCTAAATAGTAAGTTCTTGCATTTGATAGGATTTTGACATGTTTAAGGTAGTTTCGGTGGTTTTGTGATGAGCGATGGTTTTCTGACCATAATATCAAAGCGGTTAGGACATGCCTGCAGCGATCTGACCTATTTCAAGGTCAGGGTCACTTTGTGTTCCGCGCAGAAGTCTTACTTTCTTGTGGTTTGTGAAAGTTGTGCAGGGTTCTCAGGAAATCTGCATCTGTACAGGTCAGCGGTGTCCCATTTTCAGAGCTAAAGGATGTGGGCAGTATCAGATATCTAGAATTCTAAAATGTAAAGAGACAGGCATTTAGAAAAAAATAAAGTCTTAGTGTAGTAGACGGTGCCAAATAAAGACAATATATGCCATGATATGTAACCCTGCTGAGTTCCTGGCTATAGTTCCTGCCCCTGCACCCAGTGACTTTTTATTGCACACCCGTAAGACTTGCCCCAGTACCCTTAGGACTTGCCCCTGTACCCGTAGGACTTGCCATATCACCTCCAGGACTTTCTATCACACGGAACACTTTAGTTTTAAGGGCAGAGGTAGCAGGTGAAAGTTCTAGGTTTCTATGTTTCCTGCGATTGAACCCTGTAGGCACCTGGCATTACCAGCATATTACTAGCTAATATAATACATTCAATTAAAAAAAGTAATTTAATTAAATAAAATAACACAGTTATGCAGCAGGAAGATCCTCTTACAGATACAGATGAACTACAGATACTACCACAAACTATCGAAAGCACAGTGGAAGGCGACTGACACGCCAAGCTTGCTGTCACGAGACAATATGTGACCACATTGCAGACAGCCACAGTCACTCATTTTAACTACGGATACATGGCACAGACATGGTTCATGGCAGACATATTCACAGTTGCTGGACTTTATTTAAAACTATACTAAATGTGCCCCCCCCCCGGGTTAAACATGTGTTATAGTGAAGGATTCTAGTCCCTTTAGGCCCCAAACAGTAATAGTATTGATACAGTGTCAAAATACACACATATATACAATATTGTGCCCTTACACACCCCTGTCCACGCAAATTTACACTGCCCATACACACACATGTACATTGCCCTTATGAATGCCTGCCCATACACACACATATACATTGCCCATTCACACACCTGCCCATTCACACACACATATACACTGCCATTAGACACGCCTGCCCATACACACATATCCACTGTTCTTACAAATACCTGTCCATACACACACCAATAACACTGCATACACTATATATATATATATATATATATAGTGTGTATGCAGTGTACACATTTTTGTGATTTTTAATAAATATAACTATATTTGAATTCTGAGTCCTTTCTTATACCTGTGCTTACGGCTTCATTTATTGAATGTGAGACTGATCCATATATATAAAACTAAGATCTGGTAACTTATCACTTAGAGTAGAGAATAATTTCTTCATAAGACATTACATGGGAGTGAAGGTGTGAACCTATCACACACGACTGCTCATACACACATATACACTGCTCTTACACATATCTGCCCATACACACACATATATACACTGCCCTTACACACACCTGCCCATACGTATTCTCCCAATCTCTTACGTTTCTCTCTCTCTGCCTCTCCACTTCTCCTTATCTTTTACCTTCTCTTCCTGAGCTCTACACCCCCTTCTCCCCTTCTGTTATCCTTCTCCCTGTCCTTCCCCTTCTCCCCATCGTCTTCTGTGCTGTGGAGCGCGAGGTCTGCTGCAGCACTCCCTTGTGCGCGCTGAGCACTAACTATGTCATAGTTGGGACGGTTAGGGGGAGATCCATGACCCTGCACCGGACACCAACATTTCACGGGACATGAAAGTACTGGGACAAGCTTTTAAGTCCCAGGACTGTCCCAGGAAAATCAGGACAGTTGACAAGTATGGGTTAGTAAACCTCTGATATCTCAATCCTCAGTCAGTTGTGTATCGGATGACTGTCACAGAAATGCCCAAATACAGTATGGTCATGTGGATTGCCTCACCTGTTCTAAAGTAGGAATCTAGCTAAAGCACCAGGATACTAGTAGTTTTGCTCATTCCTAAACTATAGGTAATCATGGCCTTCCTCATTGGGAGAGATGTGAGTGTGATCTGACCAAAACAACTTCTCCACTTACATGTTTGGGTAACTGCTCACAGTATCGAGCGGGCCCAGCATTTGGCTTGGCTCACCCATTTTTAGCTGTGGGCAATCCGAATCCAAATTGTTAGTGTTTTTGAATTTATTAGTTTACCGCTAGAGGGCACTCATACTCTACTGGCAAAAATATGATTTGTTCCTTAAGCTTCATCAACCTGTTCTAAAGCCTCACACTCAAGCCTCTTCCAGACATGGTCATGTTTCACTAACATGGCACGTTAAATGTTTTGATTTGATTGTAATGTGTTGAATATCAGTGATAAATAACTAGAATGAGGAATCTGCACACTCTCCAACGTCAGGCAGATTTTTTTAAGATAAAAAAACAAAGTTTTGACCTCACAACTTGAAAAAGACCTCATAATAAATTTACTTGACGTTGGAATTGAGTGCCTGGAGCCTTTATTTATCTATTGAATATCAGCGATAATCGCTCCTGACTTTTTATGGGGCGTAGAACCAGACCAATTCCGGTACCTAACGACAAAGCTCCTGTGTATTGTCATTTCATTTGCTGGAACGTCCTGTCACCCAGGTATATATTCATGAGCGTTCCAACTAAAATATCGATACTTTAATGAACATTCTTTAAAAATAAAGAATAATAATTGGCTGCTTTAACAAGTGAATTGGTGGTAGAAAAGCATGACATTAAATGACATTGATAGGCGTGCTTTCTGGGGGATATCATTGCGGAGCTGAACATACCTAAAAGGATAAATCTATCCTGAATCCATGACAAGACCAAGGACTGACTAATATTTGAGTCCGAATATTAGGAAAAATGGGCAAACTAGATGGGCCAAACGATTCTTCCACCATATTCTATAATCTCCTGCACCGGAAATAGCAGGGGTGGGGAATGGGTTTACTCTACCCCTATATTGTTACATGTATATGATTATCCTATAATATTATCCTATCCGTATAATTTTGTTGAAAAACATTGGATCGTATAAATAAAGTGCAATTTTAGTGTAAAAGCTGGGAAGTCAGAAGGGTCATTCTATTTTCCAATTTAGCTCCTTCTACAGGATTTTAAATTCGGCCCTATTATGGATTACTTAATATGATTGATTTAAATATTATTATAATTACTATGGAACGTTCCTGCCGATTGGGGTATTGTAAAAATGCATCACCTAAGCCACTAACATATGTCTGACCAGAGAACTCTTAATGAAGAAACTCAATTGTGTTACATCAATTTTATATTATTAGTTGTGGAATATTCCAACATTGGCAGATTCGCGATGACACAAAGGCATGTACTAGGCGTGCATGACATATGCATTAAGGTTAATTACTATGTCTGGGATAAGTAACCGTCAGCAGAAACAAATCAGAACATTAACAGCTAAACTCATTAAAGTGCCAATCGTTTCAGTGTGTGACACATGGCTCGGCTCAGTTTAAGTGTTCCGTCTCCCATATACATGCGTTATAATATAATTTACATATGCGATTGACGTGGTTTTAATTATTGACTTGAGTGGCTCTTTCCATTCTAAGCCCTTTTACAGAAGGGTGTTTTATAGGTCGAATGACAAAACTACAGGAGGGGCCATGCATTTTAGACCTTATTATCTAATGCATGGGTGGGACAAGGGATTGTGAATTCACAAAGGACACGTCTTTTTAGCTAAATTGCAGGTATGCAAATCCCCAGGAAGACAGACCAATTTTTATTGTTTTGTTAATTAAATTTAGACATTATAGCAGCTTAGAATTTAACCTTAAGCAAGAAAAAAAAAAGCTTTCTTTAGGTATCCATAATTATCAAGTAGAAGGCAACCTGTGCATCACATTACAAAATAACTGTAAACTTAAAAATAAAAAAGGTAATGCACACTGACTACTTAAAAGCCTTGATCCCCCATTAAAGTTATTTTTGTACATACATGTAGAAAGCACAGAAAGTCCATGTATCATGGGTCTAGTATTACTGAATGCCTTTCATGGTGGATACAAGATGCTAGGAAGTTAGTTTATAGTACTTGGCCACTAACTAGAGGCCAATGTTGCTGATGTTCAATGATAATGTTAAATGTATGTTTTGTGGATCTCATACGGATTAAATAAATTTACACTAAGATATGGTTTGACAGGCTCTGTTTATTTCAACTGCACTTTAAAAAAAATATAAAAAAAGACAAAACAGTTCTCTTGTCATTACAATTGATTTTGAGAAGTACGCATTTAAGAAACCTCCAGTAGTGCTGGGTTTAGGCATCAGTTGAGGTTACTGCTTTAACAAGGACAGTCAGTGTTCCATTTGGACTGGTTTCAGCTTAAACAATGAAGCCGATTGTGTAGGTCAACAACTTCAACAAAAAGGAGCCCAAGACAAAAGTGATAAAAGAGGGAATGTGGAACCCATGCACATTTAGAGTTGTAGGGTGGTAAACCCAATGACTGGAGAACCTACAAAACATAAAATGCACAATGACGTTCAAGCTGAAATGTAGTATAAGACATGCCGAACCATCTGCTGGGTGCCACCTACTACAAATAGATAAAACATATTTAATTAAATCAGGTGTTCAGTCTTTCCTTTCTCCTTCCTCTGCTGCTGCATCTGCTGGGGGTTCCTCAACAGTTCCACTGTTGCTCTCTGAGCCTGTGTTGCTGTCACTTGTTCCTTCATCCAGGGTGCTATCCACAGCATCCTGACCGCTCTCCTTATCTTCTGGCGTAGATGTTCCCTCCTCACCATTTTGCTGGCTGTCGTTGGGTTCCTCTGGAGGGGGAAGGGAAGGAGTGTCTTCTGGAAAAGTTAAGAGAACTTTATATAACGTGCCATGGCATGATTCACTTCAAACCACCTATTTATTATAGTTAACACACAAAATATAGTGAATAGAGACCTTAGTGTCAGCATGCCTTAAATGTCTGTGATGAAATGTATGTGTACATGATCTGCAGTCCATAAAAATCTCTTTTGTGTTGACAGACAAGTCTCCCATGGAACACCTGCACACACCTGTCTCCATTGGGGTTTCTTCCTCTTCATTCTTTTCTTCCACCTTTGCAGCTTCCGGTTCCTCCTCAGGAGCTGCGGAGGCTGCTGCAAGCTGGTTACGCTCTGCTTGCTCAGCAGCCTCTTTCTCCCTCTCCTCCTGACGTTTGCGCGCCTGTTCTTCTGCCTGCGCAATCTCTGCTGCAATCTTGTCCATGTCCACTTCCACCTTCAAACTGCACAACTGGCGAGGGAAAAAAAAATGTATTTCATATACTTGTATTGTTCCTTTCACGTGTTCGCTTTAATTTGTGGGCTCATTCCACCTACAAGATATAGCTTCAAGTCTATTAAAGAAAACCTTGAACTCCCTTGTTTTATTAGTTTTTTTTCTTATAAGTCTGCAATAGTTTATAAAGCCCTCAGGACCCATAATCATGACATGTATTTAAGGGGTTCTTGTTTGATTCCCCGAGACTCATGTTAGCCAGCGCCCGAGCTGGTGTCTATGACTATATCCTCCATGCGCAGTGGCAGGAGATAATCGAGGGGGGAAAATGATCATGTAAAATTTACTCTAAATTCGATATTCCATTCTCAACACTGAACGCTTGACATCCTATATATAAAAAAAAAAAGTTACCCGTTTAAGCTCGTTGTTGAACGATTCTGTGCTTTCCAAAAACTTCCTTTTCTTATCTTGGTGACGGTCTTCTATCTGCAGGAGCTCAGCCTCCAATTTACGCTGCCAGAACAAAGTCAGAATGCTTCAGTAACAGTTACATTTTTTTAATAATCAAATTCTAGAGGCATCAAGTTTTCTTGCATTAATTACACCTCAAAACATTTTCAAGCGGGAACGCTTAATGAAATAAAGATCAGTTAACACATGCTTCCTACTTATTGTATCAAAAAATCCAGTAGCCAGTTCTCACAATAGTGTAAAGATACGTTTGAATGAATTAGAGCACGTATTGTGGAAAAAAAAAACCCCGACACATTTATCCTTAGTACTGCCAAGTGACAAAATAGGAAAATAAAAATTGATTCACACTTAGATGAAAATAAGACTAGTGTCTAAATAGTTAATTTCTTTAAGCTATGTCAGCTATGTCCCCATCACAGGGAGCACTGGGCTTCGGGATAGTCGCACCCTTCCACACCTATGGATTTGGGTGAGGTTAGTTTCATTGTAACGTGCTCAGGCATGCTGTCAGTCTGCGTTAATACACATGTCTTTAGATCAGAAAACAATGCCGGTGTCTGGAAGCATTGTTAAGTATTTTACACAATCTACTTCATCTAGATCAGGGAGGTAAAATGGTTTAAGACCCAAGAAGAATTGGGTGCCGACGCTCCCACTAAGCATGAATTTACATTATTACAATACATCCCTGTATCTGTCTAGACCAGTTTTGCAATTGAAAACACCTTAAATGCACCAACAAAATGTAATCAGTCTCTTGGACTATAACCACACATCATAACGCAAATTGTCACTGAATTAGTTAGCATGTGGCAGTAATTTTGCACTGGACAGGGGGCAGCCATTGACACTTAACGTCTACAAAATGCACAGGGTAGTTGCGGTTTCAGCTCCTTGGAGTCACTATACATTATCAAGGTTGGATCCCAGCAAACTTCTGCTGCAGAAAGAATGAGTAACCCTGTATAATGTATAGTTAAATTAGATACTGTCCAAATACCACCCATTGAATTATGCATTGCAATGAAACAGGGGAGTTGAAACTCCAACTCTCCCTTTTACAAAATAAACCCCAGAGTGTCTACATGAGTTTGTTCTTCTGACAGACTGAGGTCTACCTGCACAATAAATAATTAAAATGAACATGGTGACATTTAGGAACTCCCCACATTATAAGCCCCGATGAGCTCTCCGAATTATGTATCAATGCTCTGCAGATACAAATCCTTACAATAAGGTTGAGGTGTAGTATAGTGCCCGGACTGCCAAAGGGATAGAAATAAGAGTGATACAAATCTACTTTATTCAGCACATATTTACCGCCACTTTTTTTTTTACCTGATGCACCATGAGTGACTGGACTTGTCTTTTGAGAACCTGCATTCGGGCTGTTGTGACCACCGAACGGACATCGGGCACTACACTTTCACTGAGGATCTCACTGATGAGACGATGATTCCTTTGGAAACGAGCGGCTGCCGTGTGCTTCATGGAAAACCCGTCGTCATAATCTGGAAGGAACCAAGCAGAGGAGATGTAGACCCTGGTGAAATGTCTGAAAACCAATTTATGTGAGGGGAGGATACAAAGCCTGGGGGAAAGACTCCATGGTGGATAAAGGCAACTTTTAACCGACCTACCCTTAACACTATGCTACTTTTAAGACAATGTGAGGAAACATTGATAAGCAGGGATAAATGGATACAATATATCAACTTGAACAAAGCAGCTTTATAGCAAACAAAGCAGGAAAACAAAACAAACGCATTTAAAAAATAAATAAAAAGGGTTATATTACATAGCTCTGTTAATCTGAAGGAAAGCAAGACATAAATATGAAGTAATCCCCACATATACTGCTTATTTTCTTTCTTAATGGTTTATTAGCTTCATATTTCCTCACGGAGATGGCGAACCTGACTAATCTGATTATCATTGGTTAGACACGGTACAGAAGTGCTGGAGCAGAAGAGAATGCGGCTCTCCGAGCACTAGATGGAGCCACAGTATATTTTATCAGTTCTACGGAAGTGAAATCCAAGTAAAGAGACAACATCGAGTCATTTCAGAGATCAGAGGTGCAATGTAGAGGCCTTTTAATTAATCTGCACATAGAACTACGTGCAATGTCATACTTTTACAAACATATTTGGAGCCAGGCAGTAATAAGTCAGAAGCCTCATCTGGGAATTATCAAGTACAAATCATGACACTAGATGGCCAATTTATTTCTGGAAAGGTAAGGGGCAACTAAGCTTACGTGTAACATTAGCGACCATGTGAAACAGCATGCAATGCACCTTTAGTACTGAACTAAAGTGCTAAATTTGCATTTACAGATGAATGGGGATAACAGAGGGTGGAAAATAAAACTATAGTTTTACAAAAACGTGTTATATTAGATGCAAGTAAGCCATGGCAACGCGAGATGTTCTCTTATACAGAGCGCTTTGTTTCACCAACCATCAGGATCATCTGCAGGCTGGATGCTCATGTAAGGTTCTCCCTTCTCCATGCGTGACTGCCGCTGACGACTTTCTTCCTCTAGAGCAGCTTCCGCTCTGCTTTTAGCATTGATGTAGGCAAGATAAGCGGGCGAGTTGTGGTAAGTCTTCATCGATTCATTGTATTCAATCTGCAACAAACACAGAGGATGGAAGGTTAACTGGCGCAGAATAGATTGAAACAGAGATGCACTCAATGGAGTATTATTTCCCACAGGCTATGAAGGATAGGAAACTGGGCCAAAGAATTGATAATTTACTGAAAGAACATCCCTCTCCACCCCACACTATCAAACGATGGACCCCATATGCAACATGTCACTCTCCAATGGGGCAGTTTATTTGCATAGGAGGTTGGGTTAATCATATTATGAAGGTGGCAGACTCCGAATACACCGACGAATGAATATCAATGAAGAAAAAATAGGGGGGGGGGGGGGGGCTTGTAGATCATCAGTTTTTTGTTTTAACGATCTAGTCGTGGATGCTTTTTGTGGAGAACAAGCTAAACGTGTTATAAATTCTGAGTCGAAATAATTCACTGCGAAGGATCACTTAGGGACAACATATCTGTGTAAGGTTTAGGAAACAATGTAAAGCTGAACATCTGGCTAATGACTTAAGGCGATAGTTCCTCCTTAAAATGTATCCTTAACAGCATTTATAGTATAATTAAATACAATCTCTGCAGCTTGCCTTCCCACTCAACGTAACTGTTATACATGGCTCAGAAGGGGACTATCGATAACTGCAAGAACCCACACTTTACATTTCTCCTGCAGACTTCAATAATTATACATTTGACCTACTAACTTGACTGTTGTAGTTTAAGGAATATCTTGACTAAGCCTGGTCACCACACCATACTTTGAAGTGTATTCCCGTACTCCATCTCCACAAGAAACATTTTTGGACTGGCTGTATGACATGACACCAACATGTTTACTTTAGGTGCAGCCCCATATAGAAGTGGAAACAAAGCAAACCAATGTGGGCCATAAATAAATACAAATCTTACTTTGATCAGTGAAAAAGGGTTAAAGGCAATGTGTTCTGCTATTCAGTTCATTTCTTCATTAGAACTGTGCTTCTCTGGTCTACATAATAATAGGTGAAACAAATATTTCTTATGGTCACCTTCATTCTAAAACTCTGAAATAACCTCTTGCTGAAGTGGGAGATTAAAGGACTATTTTTACCGGGAGTACAGCACATTAAAGGGTTAAGTGATAGAGAGTCCCCAAACAATTCTAGCAAGCCTACAGAAGACCTCTAGGGATATAGAAATATTTTAAGCACTACAGTGTCGCTGCTGACAATCCTATGGAAAATTTTCAGTTTGGTTCTAAATGAGGATGCACCATTAAATGAGACAGACAGACAACAAAAATAACGGACTGTGGAAATACACTCCCAATGAGTATTACAAGTAGTGGCAAAAATGATATTTAGTTTAGCCTTTAAATACTTGAACTTTTCCAGCCTGGGACCTAGTGAACAAAACTGGCAACCCTTACACTTCAGAGAAAACGGTGGCTCAAGCTTACAGAGTGGCAACGGAGGCTCTACTGGGATGGTTTATATATATCCTTCAACTATTCTTTCTGGTTTACTTTTTTTATGCTACGTCCTCGTACCTTTTCAGCTTCATATTCGTTCAAGTACTCTTGCTTCTCCTCATCGGTTAGGTCACGCCACATCCCACCAATGATCTTGCCAATCTCCCACAACTTAAGGTCAGGGTTGGAAGCCTTCACTTGGTCCCAGACCTATTCAGAGACATTGGGGTGTGGAGATGTTTTATTGAAATAGCTAAATGGTTGATGTTTACATAAATTGTTTAGGGGCAACAAATGGGTGGGCCATATGGGGTACTAAGGATAAAGTGGGGTATGTAACTGCCTCTCCCAGTTCCTCTAGCTGTTCACTCACCTTCCTGCTGTATCTCATGTATGGCATCAAAGGCTTATCCGGGGGTTTAGGGGGCTTTGGGATTGTGATTCCTGATGAAGCCTAAAAATGAGAATAAAAAAAAATAAGATAGTTAACTTGTGGTTGTGAACTCCTATGAAAATCAGAGCTAATACAGCAACATTGCTTCAATTAAACATTTACATGGGGAATTCTGCACACAATGAAGCCACTATCCTGCTGTAGCTACAAATCCAAGACATTAAGCCACTTCCAAAGTGCCTGTAAATCTCTGCTTAACCTTCCCTACCATTACTAATACATACAGGTTTGAAGACCACCACAGATCACAGCATGTTAGCTTCTGGGAACACCGTTGTAAAGACCGACAAATGGGAAAAAATGAAACCGGACATTGGGAAAGCAGAGCTCTAGCCGACGACGGAGCGCTAAAGCAGGATGTCCTAGCCGACGGCAGAGCCCTGCAATGCAAAGAGGTTTCCTACGCATGTGGAACGGCTTTTGACTTCACTCCTATCATGAGCAGTAACCTTAGCATTAGAAACATAATACCTAGAACTATAGAATGCACAAACGTCACAGAAAGATTATTGGATTAAATACTATTTTGCCAGAATACAAAGTAATTTACTGATACCAATATGCCCCATGAAACCAACAATGTAAAATATTTAATTTTTTTCCCTTACTTCCCCCTACTCCAAAGAAATGAATAGATGCAACTAAACATTGCCGACGACTTTGAAGTAGACAAGTGGCAACTAACAGAGATCCAGCAACCCTAATCTCAGAGTGAAACCTTCTCCTTCCGACAGTTTTGGCATCCCCTATACCCTGCCCTTTCATTTAGTACACAGTTTCTCAGTTTCTTGAATTCACTTACTATAGAAATTTGTATGCAGTTTTTTTTTTATCACCAGTTCACTAATCATAATTACTGAGCAAAACAAATTCCTTTGTTATGATACATTTAAAACAGTTTATGTCACACAGAAAAAAAAGATAACATTTAAGTGACAGAAGCAATATGAAATTATACAATGTATACGGAAATCAGCACTGTACCGTTCTACGTAAAACATGACTTACACATTAAGCCCTGATATCCATAGATTTCCCAAAGGTGAAACTACACCTAGCTGGCCTACTTTAAAACAATAACTAAGCTAAGATACAGTTTACGATTTGTTTTTAAAGGGTTGTCCTGCTTCTTTCCAGATAAGAATTAAGATCTGTGGTGAAAAATCACTTCATCTTATTTCCATTGTACAGCGCTACGGAACTTGATGACACTATATAAAACAATAAATAATTTCCCAATACTCTTGATTATAACAGATTTTGTCACTGTATTCCAGGAGAAGGTAGGAAAAAGCTTTGCCGTAAAACAAATGTTTGTGAGCAGACTGCTGCTGATGAACACCACATAACCTGCATGATTTAATTTGTAGATATCAAGTAGGTCTCTGGTAGAAGAAGAGTTACCACTTTGCTTCCTATTGGAAGCAAGGAGTAGGGCAATCCTATAATAAGTAAAGTAAACAAAGGCATTCTACACTAGAACTCAGTTGTGCTGCAGAAATATGCCTGGTTATCTGCACCCCTAAATACTAAAGACCGTCTTCTGCCCATAAGGCTGTAAGATGCCCAGTGATGTATTGGTTGGTTCTCCTACCGTGGCCCTGCTGTTGCTCCCTGGGTTCCCTCCCAGCCTGTAGTTGTTGTAGGCAAGATGGCTGTATGGATTGTATCCCACAAACCCTGGTGTGCTGGGCATTTGCTGATGGAAACAAATGAGACAAAAAAAACACGAATGAGAAATGAGCTCCAACAAGGGAAGATAAAATAATCATAAAAAAATCCAAGAAAGCTGAAATCTAAAACAAAAAAAAAATGAAATGGTATGCTCATGGTATGTAAAAGCAGCTGTGGAATGCACCACAATTGGTATTTTACTACTCAGAAATTTGTGAATACGCGATTTAAATAGCTGAAAGTATATTTTTGGTTTAAGAGTCGTATACCAGTGAAAAGTTTGCTAACCTCAGAACCTCGCGCAGCAGTGTCAGATGGGTTCGTGAAAAGCATACTTACGTATCTATTGAATACCATTTTAAAGTGACAGGTCTTAAATATTAAGTATTTTAGTAAGTCAAAGTTGATTTAGTTTGCATGGTTTATTTGCATAAATAAATAATGTACAGCTTACTAAACTGCAGGTAACAATTGTAAAGGTTTGTAACCAGCAGTGTAATCAAGGTGCAACCTCTGTGTGGAGCAGAGGTAAAAAAATACTATTTTTAAAACGTTCAACTGAGCGTTCAACTGAAAATGTTTCATTGTTTTCAAAATTCTCACACAATTTCTGATTGAAAGAGGAATGGGGGGGGGACTAATGAAAATACGGATTAATATTACCCATACTGCAGAAGGAAGAAAGCACATAAAATGGCAGCACACACACCGGACAGACACAACATGTAATTTTATGAGATGCAGGCATGCGGATTTTGCTTTTATACAAAGCTGGGTTTTGCCCATTACAAAAAGTAAATTTAATGTTACCTAATTTTAACCCACAAAACTGTGTTTAAAATTAGTGCACATCAGTTTGTTGGGTGTACAGGATAAGCCATTTCCCCAGCTTCACACGTTGTTTATCTCTGTGGGTAAAAGGGGTTCACAGCTGCGGCTGCATAATATGAAACGGTCAAGATGAGCAATGTATTATTTACAGCACAGAGGTCGAGGCTCATCTAGATTCATTTAGAATAAATGCAATCCAACTTTCTGTCCCTCAGTCTTATGGAATAAAAACCTGGGTTACATTTGATGAAACTCACAATTACAATGTTGCAAATTCAGTGTATACAAATAAAGTTTTAAACTCACTGTTGTTGGAGCCGGAGCAGGGGGCGGAGCGTAGGATGGTCTTTCTGTTTAAAATAAAGATTCAAAATATAAGTATTTTGTGAAAACCTTTATGATTAGATGGCTGAGCGAGAACGCATCAAAGTATTGTCACATTCTTACGTCGATTAGCACAGAAAGAGCGCAGTATTCTTGCTGCTTAGGAAAGCCCGTAATGAGGCAGGAGATCCACTTTCAGTGTAACAATATCAGCCAAGATCTACTAACGATACAATTATTATTATTATATATGAAGTTCTATCACTCACCCCTATGCTGAGAATTTCTTCTGAATTAATGGGCAAACGAGGCCACGCTATGCTCAAGGAATATTTTAGATTTACATGAATGATAAGCAACTTGACTGACAATTCCACTGGCATCACCTACAGGACCACTTTAAAAGTATATTTTATGCCTCATCTGCCAATCATCTCTGCCATATGGAAGTTATACTGCAGGACCCATATTGAGTGAAACAGGACAGCAAACTATTTTTGATACCAATTGTATATGATTATTAAAAACGGTACAAACAAATCTTGCCAAATCACACGTGTCACTTACTCGACATTTTTTCAGGTTATTTTTCAGAATGCCGACATAGAATCTGTAATAGAAAAATAACGACATTAGATGCACTGCCCATCTAAAAACCGGTATCTAACAATCCTCCGTTACCTTAAAAGTCTGAAAACAAATTTGCCGGTGACTTAAAAAATGTCAGATACTGTATGATGAACCGTTGCAGGTTTCAGTTCAATTCACAGACTTCACTATGCATTACGAAGGGCCTGGAAACCTGGAAGGTGACATTATTTGAACCATTCATTACACAGGGCCCAACTTGCCCTGAATAATGCATGGTTCACCAACTATACATTGTGCAGGGCCAACTATACTTGCAGAAGTTCACTATCAGGTAGCTTCATTGCTCAACTTTACCACAAACTCCCTCTTTAGTAAATCAGTACCCCCGAATAACCAGATGAGTTACCCCTGAAACAAGGGCTAGATCTGCATATGTTAACCACTGATATTTAAGCCACATAACCAATTGAATTATGTAATATAGAAGACCAAATAAGTTTTCCCACCAGGGAAGAGCCTTCATAAAGAATTAGCAAAGGAGGCCCATTTAACTTACTTGCACACATATGCTATAGAAAGTTAACCCCTTAAGGCCCAAAGCTAGTCGATAAAGACAAAGCACACATTATCATAGATACATAACAGTAAGACAAATATGTCTGGGTGTGTATAGGTTACACTATAGATAACAGGGTTTTAATGCAACCCTTAACATGTCAGGAAAGGATGTAGCTCGGCAATGATTTCGATTCAGAGTAAGTATCAGTTGTTCAAGCTTTCGTATGAAATGTTTACTGCAAGAAGGATTTACACGAATACTCGTACGAGGCCTAAACGAATGAGAGGGGTAGAGATATATTTAAAGAACTTAAACGATACCCCCTGTATGTTATAACTGAGATAACACAGGAATTTCCCGCTACACCATCTCTGATTCATCCAACAACCCCTATTATTGCGAGCTGTGCAGCTGAGAGCCCCATTGTACTAGGCCGCAAAGCCTCCGTGGTCAAATACATTCGGTCAATTATCCCCCACGTAACATACCCTCGTTCAGTTTATACCCACATTTACCCGCACCCCACATGAGCCCCCACCAGTGTACCCTCTTTCCGCTCCACGGCCATCTCACCTCACGCTCCACTCGCCCCTCAGCTCTCCTCTTTGTTCCTCTCACAGGAACTACAATCCGTCTGTACTTCCGCCGCAGCACTTTCTACACTGTAAACCCGCACATTCGCCACACATACACGACAAAAACAAAACAAAAAAAACCCCAGCACGTTACAAAGTAAACAAATAGCTACGCTTACCTTTCACATTCAGAATGATCACATTCATCGGCTTCCAATATTATTGAAAATATTATTATTACTATTTTATAGTTAATATTATAATAGTATTGGTTTAAATAACTATGCTATAAAGACACGGTAAGCACATTCATGTGTTTCCCTAATTTTCTATTTACTCATCTACCTTCTTTCATCACCGTAGGTTATAATGTATGTGACGAATCTATGGTGTTGAGAGCGATGCTACGTTCCCTTGGGAGATTGACGCCAATTTGTAGCCGTCCGGTGTGAAACAATAAACAAACAAACAAACAACTCAAATAATGAAATGAAAAACAAAAATCCAAAGAAAACGTGCATTTTATTATTATTTTCCATTGTTTAATGTAACCATGTTTTCAGCAACAATACTGGGGCAAAATAAAATGTCAGGTAGTACATGAAGAATTGCTATTTTTGATTAAAATAATATTTCATGAAATAGCGATACTTAAAAGGGCCTTCACAGTTTACTCGATGTCTTCTTGGGGTAATTATTTATAAATGGTCACCATGGATACATGTTTTTATGTACGTATATAGGTATACCGTATTTGCTCGATTATAAGACGGCCCCCAAATCCTGAATATTTAATTTAGAAAAAAAAAAACCTTGAATATAAGACAACCCTTACAGAAAAGTTTTACCAGTAAAATTTAATTCATTGTAACTATCTAACTTTTTTCTTTTTTTAAGCCCCCCAGTTACATGCCACATCTGCCCCCAGGCTTGCACTCCTGCCCCAGAATGCCTTAATACCTCTTGTATGCCACTGGCCCCATTACTATGCCCTTTAACCCTCTATATGCCCACTGTGCCCCATTGATCATGCCTTTTAACCCTCTAACTATGCCACTTGTTCCCATGATATGTCCTTTTCCCTCTATCTATGCCACTGTCCCCCCATGATATGCCTTTTGACCCCCTATGTGCCACTCTGCCTCAGGAGGCAGAGTGGCGTATAGAGGGTTAAAAGGCATTTCTAGAGGCAGAGTGGCATAAAGGGGGTTAAAACGCATATCATGGGGCGCTGCGGGGAACTCTCCTCTCAGACAGCCGGGGAAGTCTGCACGATGGACACAGAGAAAACCCCCTCTGCTACCCGCACCTCCTTCCGGCAGCAGCAGAAGTTGCCTACGCAAATCGCGTAGATGTCTACCCGCTGCCCCGACTACACAGCAGGGAGTCAGAAGTAGGGAGTCTTTATAACAATATTTAAACCAATACTATTAATATTAACTATAAAATAGTAATAATAATATTTTCAATAATATTGGAAGCCGATGAATGTGGTCATTCTGAATGGGAAAGGTAAGCGTAGCTATTTGTTTACTTTGTAACGTGCTGTTTTTTTTTTCTTTTGTTTTTCGCGTGGAGCGTGAGGTGAGATGGCCGTGGAGTGAGTGTTCCTTGGCGTTGTGAACCTAGACGCCTGCCCTAGACCTCTGCCTGTTTTTGACCAACCTTTTTGGAATTCCCTTTTGTACCACGAACCCGGTTTCCTCGCCCATTGGGCTCCTCCGCTTGGCCTTACGACAGCCTATCCCTGGACGCATGTTTGAACATCCTAAATGTATTGGTCGAGGCGACCTATACCTTATGCTTTAAAATATAACCCAATGGGAACTGATATGTCTGATTTATGTAACTTAATAGAATCATTTGAAACATTTTCTTTACTCTTAATAAATAAAAAAAATATCTTCAAATGTGAATGATGAAGGCATTTCAAAAATATCTTTTTTCAAGAAAATTGAGACAGAATATATATTTTTTTTATTAAAACTATTTAGTTACATTCACCATGTAATATACATTCAGGCAGATTGTAATGCTGACTTTATAATGTAAATCTAATCGCATTTGCACTTCACAGGCATCTTGAAAACCAGAGGTTTATTTTAGCCTCTCCAACAATATAATGCAAGTCAGATTTAATCGTTGCTTGCAATTGCACCTCTAAAATCCCAAAATAAACCAAAGCACCAAGTGTCTTAACTGATTTGGCATGACTTTGTTTCAGCTTAATATGCTACTAAGGGTTTTAATTCTCTATATATATAGATATAGACAAAAAGAACATTTTAACTATACGTTGCATAGCTCTATGGAAGACATATCAGCGAGGAAGGCTCTACAGAGAGCTAAAAGTAATGATTACGTGCGTCTCAACTTTTGCAGACACAACAGGTTAAGCTGTCTTAATTAATTTGAAATTAAAAACAAATAATATTTGAGGGATTTTTATTGCACCTGCAATAGTTAAGTTGGTATCACTACTTTTTCATCGTCTTTCTTCCTTATAATGAGACCCAACCGTAAGTCTCCATCATGCTGTTCTTAAAATGTGTCATGTTTACTATTACATTTGACGTCCCTCGCTATTGTTTGGGGTCTTTGGATAAGTGATATATATATATATATATAGGTCATGGGCTCATAGATGGGATACTGCACGACCGTCTCATTATTAACCGGACCTCTACGTCGGGGAGCTTGTCTGGTTTGATATCTGGACGTCCTTCATCGGCGGCTGCCAAGTGGAGGTCAAATCTTAACGATACAGATTTCTTTCTCAGTTTGGGATTGTCCTTGAAGAACGAACCCTCCCACTTTTTAATAACTTCACCCACTTTCTCAGTTCTGTAATAAAAAACACCAAAATTATTAATGTTTACTTAGTAAATACTAAAAATATATATTTTCTAAGAAAGCCTCATAATAATAATAGACATACATTTTCTTTTTGTCTTGTATCTTGTTTTTTTTTATTAGTCATGTGAATTGAATATCTTAATTACTCACTGGATTCTGCCGCTGGCTTCTGCACCTTCTTCTGCAATATTTCCATTAAATATTGGCTGCTTTGTGGTTTTCTTGCCAACAACTGTACATTTTTGGATACTTGAGCCTGCCAAGAAAAAAATGTGTTTTTTTTTAGCAGCTACCTCATTAAAGAAGCAAGCATGGGTTTGGAAGGTGATGAATGAAGAACCATTCTGGTTCATAAATAATATTATATTAACTGATATTGTAAAGGGTATAAAGACTTTTGATCAAGAGGGCAAGGCCATATCTGCCTCGATGCTCTACCCTCTATCCTCCACCCTGTCTACGCTCTCTACTTCATCGTTTCAGGAGCCTACAGTTCCATTGTCAACTATGAAGTCATCTAAGAAGACATAGAGACATCTGTTCTTTGGTCACACAAACATTTAAAACAAACAGCTAACATATAAGTTTAACTTGGATAACATTTTGTCAGTCCACCAGTGAATCAATTTTATTAAGACTGCTGGACTACTATAGGAACTTTAGTTCCCACATGACGTAGCTTTTCTCATTTCTTTGAGATGTCCTCCAACTGGCTAGTTATTTGTCTGGTAAGGAAAAAAAACAAAAAAATTCTGATTAAAGTATGATAACTGTCTCCATATAATTATTTGTTTCTTACTCTTTATGTTGTCGTGGAGGCTGCTCGGCTCTTTCTTGAATGCATCTTCAGGTCTTTTCTGAAAAGTCTCCTGCAAATCTGTTGCCCCTGGATTCCGCAAAGCACGTTGATGTTATGTACAAAGACTGAAGCAGTCAAGTCAGGGTTTTATTGCTTAAAATTGAGACACCTTTCGATCTAATCAAATAAAGGGATGCTAAGTAAAAACCCTCAATTATTTTTTCAACAGCTGGGTTGAATTTGATGAACTTGTGATCTACCGACTTCCACCTCTGCTGCTCCAAAAGAAGCTATGCAACATGGAAGGTCCTTTGTGGCCAAGGATGGACTTGCAGGCTCCCTTAGACCAAAGGGTTACTGGAACCCCCCAAAAACTAAAAAAAAAAGTCTTTTTAGATGGATACTCCATAAATAGGCGCATACGCATGAAAGTGGTCTACATAAGCTTTTGTGGTTGGTAAATATGTGGGGATGGGTTAGGTTTCTGAAGCTCTGCATGCATTCTTAGCTTACTATTTGGTTCAGACTGCAGACCGATCCCTCTATGAATATTCCTCCGCTCACCTGGGGACCAGGAAGATGTTGTTTTGCCCGTAGATGGCTTTTGTTCCTGAAGATACTTCACACCATACATTCTGGGGGGTGATTTATAAATGCACATGTTATGAAACTATCTTTAATGAATTACAACGAATATTACTGTATTAGTTAAGCTCAACATTTTAGCTGATCTATTTGGTAAACTGGACTTTACAGGTCTGTAGAATGCTTGAACTCACCATGTATTATGAAGAGCCAACTCTGGTTGCTCTCATGGAAGAAGGGCTCGGTTGGCTCTGCATAGTGTACAGCTGATTTGGGGACATTTATTTAAAGTCACCTTACTGAGTTACCTTTAAGCAGGGCCAGATTTGCCCATTTTGCTGGAGAAGTGGGGGGGGCACAGCGAAGTCCTTGAAATGAAACGTTTCAGCTTACCACAACTGACCTTTTGTGATTACACCTAACTGTTTCATTTTAGGAATATCTCAGAAGGCTTTTATGAGAACTCAGCACCCCAGAAGTTATGTTTTATGTTACCAACAAACCCCGAGTCTCTGGTCTTTATGTCCCTAGCACAAAGGCACATTGATACATTTCACACTCAACAATACTAGGGTTACTTTAGCTGCAAAAAGAATTACCTGGCTTCTTCTTTTTCCAAGAGACAACGATATGCTGCAATCTCTTGTTCCAGCTTCATATTGGTGTTCAAGAGCATCCTATGTTTTTGTAGCTGTGTCCTTACCCCCTCTCTCACCTCCTTTAACTCTTCCTCTAAATTCACAATCACTGCCGTCAAATTCTCAAGCTGCTTCTGATGTTGCTGCTTGGTAGCTTGCAGGGTGTATTCCAAACTTCTTTCCTTTTGAGACATATTGACAGATTTCTTTTTTTTTCTTTTAACAGATTTGTTTGATCAAAGTACACATCTCAAAATTAGTAATCAAATCACAGTTATGTTGGGATAGCATTAAGACAACTCATTTAACAACATTAGATTGGACTGAAACCTTTTTTGGTGTGAACCAGTATAAGAGCAAAGTATTTATTAGGCCAAATTATCAGGTACGGAATCCAAAATTAACAGCAATAAAGCAGCTATTAGCTCTATAAATGGTACCGGGCATTTTTAAGTTCTGCTGGAACCAGTTTGGATACCCATACCGTTAACTCTGAATTTATACCAGTGCTTGAAGAGATTCGATTTCTTTCTGGAGACTCTTCCATTGGCGTCGGGCTTCGCTGATATTAGCTCGTGCTTCTCTGAGCTCCTCTTCATCTTTCTGCATTTTTCTTCTAGCTTCCTCTTCTATCTAAATTGGGACACATTTATGAGTACATAGGTACAGTTCCTAGACTAGAAGTCATTCCTGGTATAAGATTCCAGATTTAGAAGCACACAGTTTATCAAGACTTCTTATGCAATTTTCCATGGCAACCCTATCTGGGCGGCTGCTGCCATATTGTATATGGTGCACGTTGGTCCTCCAGGGAGCAATCAGACAGGGCCCCTGTGGCAGGTTTTGGTGGCGCTGAATGCCTCCATACAGCAACATGGTTTGGAAGAAGAAATCGATCTTTGAACGCTTTCTGCACCCATTTAACTGCATGACGTACCAGGCACGCCAAATGTCCTTAAGGGGATGTATTTGGCACATCAATTGTTGTCAAGGGGTTAATTCCCATGACATGCTGTGGGACAGTAAAACAGCTGTTTTACATAGGAGCTCAAAGGAAACAACCAGCACAGGGATACTAAACAGACAATAATGGTAAATACAGTGTTGTAAGGAATGCAGAGTTTGGTAAATGCAATTACCTCCTATGTGTTTATTACTCTTATATTAAGTTTAATACTCTTAATATTTCCTCAACCATTACTGCCACTTGAACAATAAATACAGGTTAAACAACAATAGAAAAAATATAGGTGAAAGCAAATATTTAAAAACATCATAAAACAAACAAAAAGTAAGTACACGAAAAGGTAAAAACAAACAAACAAAATGTAGGTCAAAACAAACACACAATATTTGGTTAAAACAAAGTATGCATTACGAAGACTGGAAACCAAGAAACACTATGAAACTCACATGCAATGCCTTTGTAAATGTAAAAATATAAATTTTATGACCAACAATGTTTGCCTCAGAGGTGGTACAGATGTCGTGTGCGTCCCAGTGACAAAAACTGGCACAATAACCAGCTGGTCGGAAATAGATGCCGCCAGTTAAGTCCCCCATGCTCCCCAATGCCTCCCGAGCCACATGGACCTAAAGTTACCCCCAACGCATCATTATTATATCAGTATATTTATGTTTCTAAATTCGTCTGTATTTACCGGAGCTGCTATTAAACCCTCAATATTAAACCTACATTGTGTCCTGTATCTGATAGCTAAGGGGTTAAACGTCTCGCTGCAAGACAATGCATAGATTAAGTGATTGCAGCGAGAGGTCATGTTGAAAACATTCACCGCATGCCAAAGGGATGTAACAAAGTGCTAAACAAAAGCTGATTTTAGTTTGCTAGGAAAAAAAGGTCATGCCCTGAAGGCACAGAATGACAAAAAAAAAGTGCAAGGTTGCACAACGTACTAGAAAAGGTAGTTGATACATTAAACACCAACCAGCAAAGGCAGTAGTTGTCAGTATTACACACGTTAAACAATGCTTATTTAATTGACTGCGGCACATTATGAATGAAACAAAAGAGGACCAAGGACAAAGGCGACAATGGGCCGTCCCTGAAACCATTGAAAACAATGCATTTTGAGCCCGTACAGGCTTTGTCATTAAGGGGTTAAAGCGTGTAGAGAGGTGGTATTCTCATTTCTCAGTGCACGAATGTGAACTTTTGCAAAGGCCTCACCAAAATAAAACATTTGGTATTGGGGGTGGGAGGTAGGGGGGGCATTGGCGCTCAACCAGACATAATTTTGGCGATTATAAAGATTCAAATGTTGCAGAGCATGCTGGGTGAGCAG
The DNA here is from genome assembly GCA_009364415.1 of Spea multiplicata. Lineage (NCBI taxonomy): Eukaryota > Metazoa > Chordata > Amphibia > Anura > Pelobatidae > Spea > Spea multiplicata. Next base: position 56,228 of record VKOC01049583.1, read on the forward strand.
AGTTGTATGGATTCCATACTATATGTGCAATTTCTCCGCAGTGCATACGGCACACCCTCCTCAGCATCTCGAGCTCCGAGCGAGACCCAGGACCGCAGGAGCAGCTGAGTCAGGCAGGGAATGACTTTGCATGGCATTTCCTGGAAGGTGTTTGGCTTCTGTGAAAATGGTTACCTCGGTCCGGGTCGAAAGGTCTTCGTGAATCTGACAGCTGCCGATGAGAGTCTCATAGTTTGCTCTGATCTCGTTGAGGAGCTGGGACAGTTCCATCCTGCTCCCATCCTCCACCGTAGCAAACTGGATATCATCGATAGGATGTATTAACTGCTGCACAGCCTCCACTGCCTGCAGTAAGAAAGGATGAGAGCGGTGAAAAATCAGAAAGAGAGGGGGGAAAAAAGAGGGATGAAAATAAGAGGAATGAAGAAAAAAGAAAATGAGACAGACAGAGAGGGGGAGAGAAAATAATAGAGATGGGGAGAGAGCGCACACGGAAGAGATTGGGAAAAAAATAGACACAATCGAATAATAACGAGTTAGTATGGTGAGGTGAATAACAAAAAAAATAAAGGAGCAAAAAGAAAGAGAAGACGAACGTTATTAACCCCTTCGTGACAATGGCTGATTTTATTTTTCGTACCCTTCGTGACAATGCTATATAAAATTCTGCGCTGCTCGTGTTTGCTGTAATTTTCTTCTCTCTCATCTACTGAACCCGCATAAGATATATATTGGGTTTTTTTCAGGACTAGAAGGGCTTTCTTTACATACCATTATTTCGATCGTATCATCTAACTTACTATAAAAAAATGATTATAAAATATAAAAAAAATGTCAAAAGCACTTTTTCTTTGTTTACTTATCTTCAAATGCTTATGAAAAAACCTGCTAAATAGATTCTACTCTTTGTCCTAAGTTTTGATATACCCAATGTTGTTGGGGTTTTTTTTTTTTTTTAAAGTTATAGGATAATAAGTATAAGTACCATATTGCTATTTTAAAACCATGTTTTCAAAACTGGTCATTCTGCCCCATGTGCTATTTGGGACATCTTTGAAGTTGATCAGTTCAATTTCCCTCCATCTGGAAAGACCCACTCTTTTATTTTGAAAAGACGCCGCCATCTTCTTAGAGGCATTTTCAAACGCTCCTAGGAGCCATCAAATCGCCGCCCAATCGTTGATTGCCTCCTAAGAACTTTTTTTTTAGCTGCTGGGGGTCGCCATAATTGAAAGGCATATAGCCTTTCATTATGGTGAATATGACCGCTCCTAGCAGTGATCGTATGGGACCCCTGCATTTTTTTGGTGTTGCTGGATGCCTCCAGGTGTCAGGAGCAAGAGAAAACCAATGTGGATAAATAAAAATGTAAAGGTGGCAATAAATGGCAAAAAAAAGGCATTTAAGCTACTAAAACAGGAAGGCAGTGAGGAAGCACTAAGAAGCTATCGGGAAAAAAATAAAATATGTAAAAATCAGATAAAAGCAGCAAAAGTGGCGACAGAAAGACTCATTGCCAAAGAGAGTAAAACAAACCCCAAAATGTTCTTTAACTATATAAATAGTAAAAAGGTTAAAAATGAAAGCGTCGGCCCCTTAAAAAGTAATGAGGGAGACGTTATAGACGGGGATCAGGAAAAAGCGAATCTATTAAATATATTCTTCTCTGCTGTATTCACAGAGGAAAATGAAATGCCAGGTAATATACAGCAGGATGAGATGCCCCAGTACATGTCGCCTGTCTAACCCAGGAAGAAGTGCAGTGCCGCCTAAAAAAAATCAAAATAGACAAATCACCAGGTCCAGATGGCATTCACCCCCGCGTTCTAAGGGAGTTAAGTAATGTAATAGACAGACCCCTATTTCTAATATTCAAGGACTCTATAGTGACCGGGTCTGTTCCCCAGGACTGGCGCATTGCAAATGTTGTGCCAATATTCAAAAAGGGGACAAAAAGTGACCCGGGGAATTATAGGCCTGTTAGTTTAACTTCTGTTGTATGTAAACTGTTTGAGGGTTTCCTAAGAGATGCTATTTTGGAGTATCTCAATGAAAATAAATGTATGACTCCATATCAGCATGGGTTTACAAGGGATCGGTCCTGTCAAACTAACCTGATCAGCTTTTATGAGGAGGTGAGCTCAAGACTGGATCGGGGAGAATCGCTGGATGTCGTATATCTTGATTTTTCCAAAGCATTTGATACGGTGCCACATAAAAGGCTGGTACATAAAATGAGAATGCTTGGGCTGGGGGAGAATGTGTGTATGTGGGTAAGTAACTGGCTCAGTGATAGGAAACAGAGGGTGGTTATTAATGGTACATACTCTGAGTGGGTGACTGTTACTAGTGGGGTACCACAGGGGTCAGTTTTGGGTCCTATTCTTTTTAATATATTAATGACCTTGTAGAGGGATTGTATAGTAAAGTATCAATCTTTGCAGACGATACTAAGCTCTGTAACGTGGTTAACACAATAGAGGACAGTGCACGATTACAAATGGATCTGCATAGGTTGGAGGCTTGGGCTGGGATGTGGCAGATGAGGTTCAACACGGATAAATGTAAGGTTATGCACATGGGGAAGAAAAATCCAGGCTGGGAATATGTATTAAATGGGAAAACACTGGGGGCGACTGACATGGAAAAGGACTTAGGAGTCTTGGTTAACAGTAAATTTACCTGTAGCGACCAGTGTCGGGCAGCTGCTGCTAAGGCAAATAAAATCATGGGGTGCATCAAAAGGGACATGGATGCCCATGACAAGGAAATAATTCTACCATTGTACAAGTCACTAGTCAGACCACACATGGAATACTGTGTACAGTACTGGGCACCAGTGTACAAGAAAGATATAGTGGAACTGGAGAGGGTTCAAAGACGGGCAACCAGAGTAATAAGGGGAATGGAAGGACTGCAGTACCCAGAAAGATTATCAGAATTAGGGTTATTTAGTTTGGAGAAAAGACGGCTTAGGGGGGACTTAATAACTATGTATAAATATATAAGGGGGCAGTACAGAGATCACTCCCAGGACCTATTTATACCCAGGACTGTATCTATAACAAGGGGACATCCTCTACGGCTGGAGGAAAGAAGGTTTCTACACCAGCACAGACGGGGGTTCTTTACAGTAAGAGCGGTGAGACTATGGAACTCTCTGCCAGAGGAAGTGGTAATGGTAAACTCAATAAAAGAGTTTAAAAGGAGCCTGGACGTGTTTCTTGAAAGCAATAATATCACAAGTTATGGATATAAGATTAATAGGGACAGAACGTTGATCCAGGGATTTATTCTGATTGCCATATTTGGAGTCGGGAAGGAATTTTCCCCCTGGTATGGGGCAATTGGCATCTGCTTCATAAGGGTTTTTTGCCTTCCTCTGGATCAACACGGTAGGGACACAATATGTATATAGGTTGAACTTGATGGACTTTGGTCTTTTTTCAACCTTATGAACTATGTTACTATGTTACTATGTTACTATGTTACTATGATGTTAATGCAGCAACACCAGCTGAGCTACGCTCATTTAGCTCCATGACATGCCAGGCACGACAGTTGTCATTAAGGGGATGCATTTTTCCTGATGCACAAGGCATGTCAATTGTCAAGGTGTTAAACTAACATATTCATATTAATATACTGCTATCCCATGTCCCACTATACCGGCTGATGTTATTATAGTAATTAAAGGGACGGTATACTGTCCTTCAAAGAATTTAAAACCTGGGGAGTATCTTGCCCCTTGGCTATTGTAATGTATTTTTGGGGTTTATTTCTTGTGTTAAACTGTCACTAGTACAGGTTTTGCCTTGAAGGCATGTCTTGACATACGCAAGTGGCTTTATAGTACTTGCATGAAACCAGAGAAGAGAACCAGTTCTTAGTTTAGTATCTTTGATCTAAACTCTTGTCATATGGATACTTGCGGAAAACAGGCCAGACCAGCCTCTTATTCCCTATTCCCTTATTCCCTATTATCTAATATATGTTATTATCTAATCAAATAAATAATATCAAATAAAATGTGCATATAATGATTGATTCCTTTATAGAAGCAAAAAATAAACATATGCTCTAATAATGTAACATTCCTCATTTTACTGGTATAACAAATGTGGGTTTTTAGCTGAAAAAAGACCATGTAGCCCGTACAATACTAAAGGGGCACATTTTTCTTTAAAAGAGCTGAACAGTTCCAGCAGAAAGTAGTTAGGAAAGTCCTGAACCCCTGCCGAAACATGTCCACAGAGTCATTCCCTGTAGCAAAAGCTCCATAATACTCCATAAACATATAATTAAGACCAAAAACTTTTTTTATGTGTCTTAAATCTTCATCAAATGATGGGAGCCTATAAAAATACATTCGCATATACATATATCATAAATGCCCACTGGCATATGTGTTCTTCTACAAAAACCGCAGCTTGAGCAATCGTGAGAAAAAATAAAGATAAAGATCCAATCACATCACAGAGCCTTTGGGAAGCGCCACAAAATATTAATTGCCGTCTCTAATATGTTAAGCAAGTATAACCTTTGCAGATCTGACATTGTATTCCCCTTCTTTATGTTTAATCGCATACAAAACATCACATAAGCTTTTTTTCAGTGTCTATGGCAACAACCTGTCAGAGTCCGCTTTTGTGTCACATGGCAATTAGGTATTCCCAGCAAAAAAAAATTCAACGTGATTAGTTTTTATTCAATTAAATTCAAGAGAGTTGGGACAACATTGGAAAGAGGTGTAGGAAGAAGATACCTCTCTAAAAGTTACTTTTCCAAGTGATTTGGGCTTTAGGAATAAGGACATACCTCCTGGTGATCGGATATTAAATTTCGTTTTTCTTCCTCTTTATCCTTGATAATAAATTCCAGTTCTGTGATACAATCTCTCCATTCAATACCCATTGTTTCCAATAGTTTATTTTTTATGGCGCATTGTTTTTGGTAAAATATTTCTTCCCCCAACCTAAAAAAAAACAAAAAAAAACACATACATTTAGGAAATCATTATTATTTGCAGTCTTCATTGTTCTAGGCGCTGTCAAACGATAGTACCCAAACCAAAAATATATAAAATGCAACATCTGCTGGAAATATGTTTTATGTATTTTTTCCTTTTCAGATTGCAAAATTGCATTAAAAAATCTTGTTCCAATTCTGACTGTCAAGACGCTCATAATGGGTGCAATGTAAGACTTCAAAAGTTATTCAAAATTGTACAAGTAATTAGACTGCTTGGAAATATAACTTATTAAAAATACTTTTGGGGCAGAAATGATATCCATTATTATAATACAGTCCAAAAAAATAAATAAAAACCTTGCTTTAGTTATTTCCAGATCCCTCCTTTGATTGTCAATAAGCAGGGCAGTAGAAGCATTTTCCATAATTGTTTTATATATCTGTGAAATATAAAAATAATTTATATTAAGATCTTCAAATGCTTAATAATGCAAAAAAATAAAACAGAAAATTTGAAAGTTTTTGTAATTAATTTGCATCTAATGAGAATTAAGCATTCCATGAAAACATCAATAAAAAATTATAATTAAAACCTGGGAAAACGTGTTTCTAATAAAGTTGTAAAAGCGGTAAATTAGAGTACTTGGAACAGGATTTATTTGTGAACTGAATTTCACGTTTCAATAAAATAATTTAACCCCTTCAGGACCGGCGTTCGCGTGCTGCGTCTTCCCTTGAAGACCGCAGTTTTATTTAAATATTTTAATTCCGTGCTCGTGATTCGCTTCAAAGCGATCACGTGCGTGGAATTGAGGGGGAGTGGCTTCTACGGATCGCTGGATTGCGCATCATCAATGACGTACCTGGTACGTCCCGGTCTTGAAGGGGTTAAACTAACCTTTCCTGAAAATGTCTTGATGTGCCTAGTTAACAGCTAGGCAAACTGACGTGGTTTTGAGTATAAATCCAAGCTCAGTCTCAGTGGAAGAGTGTGAGTCAGAAGCAAGCTGACCCCAACTCAGCCTGATTTGTCTTAAGCCCCACCAATGGCCGCTTTGCCCAAACCTACTTCTAGTGATCAGGTTTATTCACTATGGTCTATAGGGTGACCGCATTTTATTTCTGCCATTCAGGGACACACTATGAAGCAAATAAGATTACGCACACAGACGTATAATCTAAACTTATATCATACACAGTGATTCACATATACACACCATCACATACACATCACATACATCATATTGATGCCCACGGGGGGGCCAGCATGGGCTATAGTGGGCCTTGACTGTTGTGCGGAGGAGGGGTAGGCTTTTTGGCGGGAATTTTCGGGGGTGGAGTTGGGGTAGATTATATAAGTGGTTGCTTTCCCGGGCTCAGGAACCATTTTTTGTGGTTAGCTTACCTGGTTGCGTGTACCACCCTCCCTCCCTTTTTTCTTTTGTTTGTAGGTTTGTGTCGTTTGTCACAGTCTGTGGGGCGGCAGCTTGCCAGGTATCCAGGGGGTTAATGTGGTGGTAAGTGAATGGTTGGTAACATCTGGTGGGAGGTTCTTGGCTGTCAGTGCTGGAACCTCAGGTCAGGGTGGGGGCATCTCGGTATGTCCCTTCCTTAAGTGGCATTTGGTTATGGTACCTGGATTGCTTGGCAAGCTTGGGTGTTTATTGTATATATTTACATGTTGGTGTTTGAGTCATTGTCCTTGTTAACGCACCTATGTTTATTGTTTCAGGTTTTGGCGTGACAATGACTCTAATAAATAAAATTGGCTGTGGCCTTTTCTCATCCATATTTATGGTGTGGTGTCATTATTGGGGGGTTTGAATGGGGAGTTAAGCCTGGCCCGGAGAATCGAAGCTACAACAGTCAATA
>VKOC01049584.1:0-15761 GCA_009364415.1 Spea multiplicata
ACACATATATACACACATATACACACACATATATATATATATATACACAAATATATATATATACACACATACATATATATATATATACACACACACATATATATATATACACATACACACATATATACATATATACACACACATACACACATATATATACACACACATACATATATATATATACACACACACATATATATACACACAAACACATATACATACATATATATACACACACACACATACATACATATCATATACACAAACATATACATCACAGTATATATATATCCACACACATATACATACATATATATACACACACATATACATACATATATATACACACATATACATACACACACACATACATTCATACACATACACATATATACATACATATACATAATGTTTTACTACCTTTCCTCTGTTCTTTTTCCTCTTCTTCTTCTGTCCTGTCCTTCCGGTGCAGTAAAGAAGGTGGGCGTGGCTTCAGTGCTGTGTGCCGGGATCTGACATCAAATCCCGACGCACAGCATCAGTTGCCGCGTGCATAGCAAGGGAGCAGGATCGGAGGTCTGTATTAACAGACCTCCCGCTCCCTTGATTGATTTTAAGCCGGTTGGGGTGAGATTTTTTATCTCCCCAACCGAGCTTGCTCCTCCAGCGGCGGACATTAATGTCCGTCTCTGGAGGAGTGCCAGGAACACCCTGGACGGACTGCCCGCCCCCCCCAGCTCCCCGTTAGGTACTGTGCGCACGATGTTAGGTCGTGTGCGCTCCCTCAAAAAGTTCTGTGCGCGCGCACAAGCGCACAGCTTAGAGGGAACAGTGGTGTGGAGCCATTTTCAAAGAAACTTAGAATTCAATGATGGAACCATTCAACTCATCTAGTCTTTCCAGTCTTTGTTCTCATCTTAGTTACAGAATAGTCCTCTTAGTAAAATTAATTATCTAGTATATCTAGTTTAAAATTAAACACCTTAGTCGGCATTAAAATATACCTTTTCATGTCTACAGGTTGCTCCAATATTGTATGATTATTTGCTGAAATGCAATTTATGGCCACTTGAAAATAATATCTATTGTATTAATCAGTGATATGAAGTTAGAAATGAATGATGATTGGCAAGTCATACTGATGGGGCCACATGGGTCCCCATTGCACATATCTGGTTTGCCATATTTGTATGGGACAGTTGTGTCAAGTTGTCATTTCATCGCAGATGCTCATCTAGTCTGCCCATTTTTCCTAATAAAACCTTAATCAGCCATTGTTTTTGTCTTTGATTCCAGAAAGCTTTATGCCTATCCCATGTATGTCTAAATCCCCTTACTATATTAGCCTCTAGCAATTATGATAGGAGGCTGTTCCATTTATCTACCACCTTCACCGTAAAGTAAAACTTCCTTACATTACATCTTAACCTGATCTTTTAGGTCATGACCTCTTCTTCCACCATTTCTCCTCCCTTGAAATAAACTTCTCTCTTGTACTTTGTCTAATTCCTTTAAATATGTAAATGTTTCTATCACATCTCCCATCTCTCTTCTTTCCTCCAAGCCATACATATTAAGATCCTTTTGGGCATCTTTTTGTTTTCCTGCAAACCACTTTCCATTTTTTTCCGCCCACCTCTGAAGTATCTCCAGTAGGCCAATATCTTTCTGAAGATGGAATCTCCAGAACTGTACAAAAAAACTCTAGGTGAGATTGTATCACAGATCTGTTAAGTGCGAGAACCACCACTTTTTTCTGCTTCAAATGCCTCTAGTTTTTTTTAAGCATTTATTACATGTTTTTCTTATGTTATACAACTTAAAAGATAGAGCAGAGATGTATACAAAACATGTTCTGTGATTCACCTATTCTCTTACTATACATATCTTTTTTTATAGGATGTATTTATGTATACAGGTTCGACCCCCTTTTGCCTTCAGAACTGCCTTCATTGTTTGTGGCATACTTTCTACAAGCTTCTGGAAATATTCCTCAAATATTTTGGTCTAAATGGACATGATGCCCGTTCCACCGCATCCCAAACTGGATTAAGATCTGGTGACTGTGGAGGCCATTGGAGTACAGTGAACATATTGTCATGATCAAGAAACCAGTTTGAGATGATGTGAGCTTTGTGACATGTTGCATTATCCTGCTGGAAGCAGCCATCAGAAGATGGGTACACTGTGGTCATACAGGGATAGACATGGTCAGCAACAATACTCAGGCAGGCTGTCGGGTTTAAACAATGCTCAATTGGTACTAAGGTGCCCAAAGTGTGCCAAGAAAATGTCCCCCACACCATAACGTCACCACCAGCCTAAACTGATGATACACGACAAGGTGGATCCATGCTTTCATTTTGTTTATGCCAAAGTCTCACCCTGCCATCAAGACTTGTCAGACCAGGCCATGTGATTGGCTAGTTAGCTATTTGTGTTGACAAGCAATTGAACTGGTGTACCTAATAAAATGGCCAGTGAGTGTATATTATCTATCCCTTTCTATTTTTTCTAATTCAAATATGTAACACATATATTGTGTGCTTCATTTTAGTTCTAATGTTCTTTTCCAGATTTACTGAAGTGGAACTATAGTACTGTGCTTGCTATGGTAATCAATGCATACTAATTTAATTTTTATTGTTATATTCAGCTCTTTTTATGTTATGTATAATCAGTTTCAAGGACTGCTGTATAATACTATTTGGATAGATAGCTCTGGTTTAAACTTTTCAAAGGACAATTATTTCATAGGTTTCTGTTTTTTACTAGGGCATCTTGTTTGTTGTGTTGTTATAGTCATAAAAAAATATTAGACAGACAAAACAAATGAATGACATCAAAAACCACCAGTCTATTTTGAGAGAAATATGTTCGGTGTTCAATATGGTCCAACATGTGTGTGCTGCTCATAGCTGAGTTTTTAACACTAAGGCACTCATTTTTTTAAGCTTAAGCTTACCACTTTTTTCTCCTTTCTAGCATCTTGAGTGAACTATACTCCCACTGTCCCAATGCATGCAAATATGGTAGAGAACTGCCAGCTCAGATCCATAGGCAACCACCCTGGCCATCTACATGTTATACCTGGCAATGTAGAGGGCATGTAAACCTGAAGGGAACTGAACAGGGCCCTGGTGTGAAAATTACACCGGTCCCCCAACTTCTAAAGCTAATCTGTGCCATCACTGCACCCACAATGGTCTATGCCGTCTTTGCCTCTTGTCCCCTTCCAAAATACAACATATTACATACAAATTACATACACTTGCTCATACTCACTAACACGCACTCCATCTCACCCCACTTACACATCCATGCTCACACACAAGTACAACTACACATCCATGTTCACACACTCACACAAAGTTATACATCCATACTCACGCACATACATACACACGTAGACATCCATGTTCTCACACACAAAAGTACACACCCATGCTCTCATACACAAATACGCATCCATGCTCTCACACACACACATCCATGCTCTCACACACAAGTACACATCCACGCTCACACACAAAAGTACACATCCATGCTCACATCCGTACATACATATATACAAACACATATACATTCATTCCACCTCCTGCCCCTGCTTACCTCTCACTGCAGCTTTCTCTCTGGCTGCTCACGTGATTTGTGCCTGTATCACCGTGCCGTTTAAAAAAAGTTTAGAAACGGCCCTTGTGATCTGGACGCACTGATCCAGGTTTCTAAACTATTTTGAACTGTACCCAAACGACATGGTGTCTGTTATTTGTTACAGTCATGGATGGAAGTTATATGGTTTGTGTATGTAATCAAGGGTATAAACTAATAGCTTGTTTAAAATAAGCTTTGGCATCCTAATTAAAAACTGGCTTTCAGATTATGCTATTAGGAATATTTTTTGCTACATTGTCAGATCTGTATTTTGTGTCATGCACAGGGGATACATACAGCAAGACCTAGGGGCGCTAACATCCTAGAACAACTATGGCTCACGTACGTTCACCCTTATGGATTTGCTAATAAAGAGAAGTCCGAAACTTAGCAGTAACATCCTAGTTATTGTTTGAACAGTTGTTCGGCACACATACACTGTAATACTACATGACCAGAAAAAGTTTTTGAAATGTTGATTTAAAAATTAGAAAGCTGTGTAATAGTGAAGTTCTTTGCTTGAAGTTCACTGTGATGACTACCAATGCCATCTTTAGCAATAAAAGGTCATGCTGCAAGATAAATGATAATCTTTTAGCAAGGACTTTTCTTGACCATGGTTGAATAATCCAATATAATTGAATGCTTCTGGGTTGAAAAAAAATATGTTCAACTCTTTGAAGTACCGTCCATTTATAAACAAAAGGCATTCTTTCCTTTTTAACTTTGTGAACTTTTTATAACTATTCCCTCTGGTTTCAACCTTTTGCAGGCTTCATAATTCCCTTGGGAGTTAGGCAAAGTTGAGAGCCTTCCCCGATAACTCCCATAGGAACGTATATACATTTTCACACAGGAACAGATTAACATTGTGCCAGTGTTCTAGGGCTCCTGGTGTGCACTGGCCCAGTGGCCCAGCACTTACTGATTACTTCTTGTGTCCTGTTTTAAATAGAAACAGTATTGAGTAAAACTTAACTTTTATTGATTTGTACTAAAAACTGATGGACTGGGGTCTTTTTTCAACCTACTATCTGTCTATGTATGTATGTATATATATATATATATATATATACATATATATATATACATATATACAGGTAGTAGGTTGAAAAAAGACCCCAGTACATCATTTTCAACCATTCACACATGCCTAGTTCTAAAGTTGATCCAAAAGAAGGCAAAAAACCCTACTTGTGGCATAATTGGTAATTGCCCTAACAGGGGAAAAAATTCCTCCTTGATTCCATAGCGCCAATCAGATTACTCCCTGGATCAACTTTACATAATACAACATCCTTAGGCAGAAAGTTCTATATTCTTATTGTTCTTACGGTGAAGAACCCTTTCCTATGCTGATGCTGAAATCTCCTTTCCTCAAGTCTCAACTGATGACCCTGTGTCTTTTGTAGAGACCTCTTGTTGACAAGATCACTAGAGAGCTGTTTAGATAGATAGATGTTTAGATATAGTGATATAGATAGATGGTTAGATATAGAGATATAGATATATTTTAGATATAGTGTATTTACAATAACCAAAAGAATTATAAATCTTACATTTTTCCTGCTGGCTGAGCAACTCACAAGCTGAGCTAAGTTCAACCACTAGATTTTGAACCTTCTCACACATCTAGAGTAGGACATTGAGTCACCCAAACATAGAATAGTAAAAAGAATTTCAGCCTATCAGAAAAAGGCTTAAAGACAAAGTTTGACCCTTTTGTTTTTTTATCACTCTCTATTTATATATTACATAAAATTAAAAAAAAAATCCAATACAGAGGTGAGAAGAAACAATGTTTCTAATAATCTAAGTGACTTTGTAGGGGCTTGCATTATGAAAACTAAAACTGTTAAACTCTCATAAATTATTCCTCTATGAAAGCTGAAACAGAGTTTTGAAGTTTAATACTTTCTTGGTGTTAAGGTTAAGCACAATCACTTTCCTTGCCCTGAGAGGAGTAGACGTGAGATCTATAAATCCTTCAATAAAATCATGTACTGTTGTTCTGACAGATTTACACAATTCCAGTCACATCGGTTTTCCCTTAAGGCCATTAACCTTGACTGTGGACAGGTCACTTTACTCCATAATTTAGGGATATGAATAGAAGCTCTGTCTTTAATTCCTAAACTTATGGGTTGGGAACAGAACATGCGTTTTGTCTAACCTCTGTGCTGATTTATTAAATATTGTCTAGGATTTACATTATATACAGTACATATGGTATAAGCAACAAGCATCAAATGTAACAATCATATTGTCCATTTAAACAATAACTTTCCCTACAAAACAAATACCATAAGCAATATATGTAGGATCTGCATCTTCAGTTTCATGACCCCATTAAAGTTGGGCTGGTTAATTTTTTGGCCCGATCAGTTGTATTACTGTATGACACCACAGATGCACAATCTGGCCAAAATGTGTACTATAAACATTTTATGTCAACACAAACATGGCAACCTGCAATCACTAAACGCCATGAATTTGATTTTAAATACAAAGCTGATTACGTTTTATGATTACTGTATGCACCAATAGTCAAAGTGCTTATTTTCAAAAACGTGGCTAGTATAATAAAAAATAAGGAAAACAATGCAGAAAACATGAACAATACTGAGGTAACCAATGGGAGATAATCACATGTTAAAGGTTTTTTAGAAAGAACATTAAGGTTCCATTCTAGCAGTTTTTAAGACATTTTTTACCAGTTTCCGCAGTAATCAGTAACTCTTTATTCTGGTTGTGCTAGGAATTTTATATGTAGGCAAGTCATGAAAATGTTTTATGATCTACTTATCTTTATAGATTTAAAAAAATGAAATAGTCTGTATATAGTCTGGGGGGTTTCTTTTGGATTTACGATATATGGTTCCTTTTTCTGAGATATTTACTTCAACTCAACTTTTCTCTGTATACAAAAATATACACAGTTGACGATATTCCATCAGATATCATCAGATTCTGCTGTAGGGAGGAGATGAAGTTACTTTCTTGCATGGCGTTACTTTCTCTATGGCCCCCTGTTAACCCCTTAATGAGAGCCTCTACATGTACGGGCTCAAAATGCATTGTTTTCAATGGGTTTAGGGCCCGCCCATTGTCCTTAAGGGGTTAATATAATTTTACCATGTAAAGCTATTTTCAAGAAAGGCCACTCAACATCTAAACATTTTCACCAGCATATTATAGCGCTAATATCTGTGTGCCTTGGCCTTACCTGTTTCACTCAAGCAGGACCAGCGCCACCTATAGGCACAGGGGGCGCCTGCAGCCGTGAACCGCCAGCCGCGGTCATTCAGTAAGCGCGGCCGCGGCCACTATGGGGAGGAGTGGAGGGGCTTGTGTGGGTGGAGCCAGGGGGCGGTAAAATTATGTTTTGCCTAGGGTGGCAAAAATCCTTGCACCAGCCCGGCACTCAAGGCACTGTTGTTTTGGTTTTTTTTTTTAAAAAAATAGTACCAGTTTTCAGTTATAATGATTCTCTACCTATTTAAGTCTTGCTGCTCCCAGCGCTTATTGCTAAAACATACTTTCTCTCCTCAGTTGCTATTTAATTGGCAAACCATTCTAAACCAGCAGTCCCCAGCAGTGGGGTTTCAAGAACCCCTTACCGATGCCCAAGAGGCTCTTTAATTAGCACAGGTAGGGCTTTCAGGAAGATTGATTCACCAATTGACCTGCCTGTTCTTAATTGTGGAAATACTGAAAACCTCAACTGTCTGGTTCTAGACAAATCGTGAATGGAACTCAAAATAATTGTCAATATGTTGTGCTCATCTGTATTTGAAATATGGTTATTATTGTATTTTAACATAAACCGATTGGAGCTTATCATGTCATGGACAGTGAGGGCTAACATTTAGCCTTGGATTCTGCATTTAGAAAATAAATTAAAACCTTTTTTAAAAAATGCATAATTACTAAGAGAAAACATTTAAAAATGGAAATCACTGGAAATAAGCAAAAACCGCTGGCTGGATGGACCAATATTCTGCAAATATGAAAAAGAACATTTCAAAAAATCACATGAAACTTACAGAAATGACATAAGCCCTTTTTCCACCTTAGTAAATAGGGCCACCCACGGGTTGTATAAATATTTATATTTTGGAGGATTTTCTGCTGACACAGCAGGATATCCTTGAAAAATTGTAGGAGCGGGCAACAAAATTTATAAGATGAACAAAACTTAGGACACTCGATTTGTTTAAAAAGTTCCTCAGAGGGGATATAATACATTCAAGTATAAAACCATTCTCTGATGACCTGCTCGCTCCTACTGTGACAAGAAACATATCCATCCCGAAAGAAATTTTAACCTATTCATTACCTATAGAGGTTATGCTATCAAGTTTATTCAATAGATGCCTCTAAATGTGATATTTATTTTTATTTTATTTTTTTTATTTTCTTTTTAGCAAAGAAGAGTGTAGAGGGATTTAGCAGCTACTAGGAACATAGATAATTATAACCCATAGATCCAGTGAGACTTCCTATTGCCATTATGCAGTGAAGAAATATTTCTCCCCTTTTTGAGGCATAATTGGAAATGGCTTCAACATGGGTTTTTGCCAACCTTGCGATCAATAGCAAAGCATGGACTTAAGTCAGTTGTGTCCGAGGTAAAAAGTATACAGAAG
This sequence comes from Spea multiplicata, assembly GCA_009364415.1. Lineage (NCBI taxonomy): Eukaryota > Metazoa > Chordata > Amphibia > Anura > Pelobatidae > Spea > Spea multiplicata. Next base: position 8,304 of record VKOC01049584.1, read on the forward strand.
CGAATCTAGTGCTTTAGAAATAAGATTATTTAAAAAAACTCCTCAGATGTGAGATTTAAAGGTAGCAAATACATTTCGGGAATATGCGCAGGAATAACGCTTTATCAAAGAGAACAAATAAACCTGTCATTGCTTAAAAATGAATTACATCAGTTAAGATCTGTATATCTCGGTAACCTTTATCCATCAGGGTTATATTTCTTTGGTAGCTTTAGCAAGATAACATTTTGTAATTTTTTTTGTAAATAAAAAAAAATGTAAGTGCACTTAGATTAGTTATAGGTAGTGTAAAGCGATTGCAAATGTACCAAATCTGCCCGTTAAGCTGATTAAACAATGAAGCCATATTTTCACTGAAGGTAAAATGTATAACAAAAGTTTGTCAAGTTTTCGCCGAGTCTACTTATCCTGAGCCTTATTGTAAGTAACGGTTACTGTACATACCAAGTGTTCTTGATCTGTGGTGTATTGATAAGCCAAATGATATATCTGTAAGGTACTATGCTCATTTTGCTCTTTTTAAGGGCAAAGCTATATTGTAGCTGTTATTATTATTATTTATTGTTTATATAGCACCATCAGCCCTTCCGTAGCGCTGTACAATGGGTAGACCGGAGATAACAAGTAGTATATAACATAACAATTTGACTTACAGAAACAGGTGAGGATAGCCCTGCTCAAACAAGCTTACAATCTAAGCGGGAGGGGTAGTCGATCTTTACATTCAATAGGCATTTTGAGTGAACACCACAAGTATTGTGGTGTAATGGCACTGGAACATGAACATCCCACATTACATTGTGGCAAAAATTGTGAGAGGTCCAGCATAGAGCACATACAAGATTTGATGGCAGTTAAGAACCATGTGGCCCATCTAGTCTGCCCATATTTCCTAATGTAAGGACTCAAACCCCATAGCTTTATGCCTATCCCATGCATGTTTACCTTCCCTTAACGTATTGGCCACCACCACTTGTGCTGGGAGACCTCTTCTATTTCTCGACCACTAAAGAAGAACTCAGTAAAGAAGAACTTCCTTACATTACAACCAAGCATCAGAGCACAAGAAAAATATATTATGCTCTCCTTCTACTAGTGCGTTATACAGTTTACATTTGTACATAAAATATACTATGTAAGAAAAAGAATGAAAATCCTTCAAATTATCTCAACAAAACAGAGAATATCAAACAAAATAAATCATGTTTTTTTTGTGTGTAGACATGTACACTTCACCTTCTAAGTATTACATGTACCCAGAAGAAAAATATATAGTTGTGTACTACCCAACAAATGAAGAGGTTCTCCTTTATCTAAAAACATTACCAAGGCAGCATACCAGGACTTCTTAACCAATTCCTACATGTGCTAAGAATACAGCGTGCCAACAGGAGGACTGGTAAGGCCATACCTTGTTTGTTTATATCTGTGGGACTGGATTTTCCTATTTTTTATTTTTTTTGCCTAGTTTTGGGACACTCCACCTAGTGGTTTTACATAGTGCCTTTTCATATATATGTATAATATACTAGTGGGAGCAAAACATGTATACATTTTTTGCCATTTTCTTACTTTTCTTTCTTTCCTATTTTTTTTATTTGGGAGTGCAATTATACTTATAGAATTCAATAATAATAATAGTAATAATAATCTAAGTTTAAACATGATTTTTACAAAAAAATTACTGATGTAGGAGGAAGAGTTTTTTTAAGAGCCTGAAAACAGGAATTTTTCAAACATATATTGTTAATTTTAATCCGGAAAAAACAATTTTATCAGTTTATTGTGCGTACAGAACTGTAAAGTGCAGCTTTTGGAAAAGTGACAGATCTGCTTTAAAAAAAAATTAAAAATGTTTTTACAGGATGAAAAAATATTTTTTATTTGTTTTTTTATGCATTTAATTTAATAAAACTACCTAAACTAAACCTTCTAGTTTATATGCTTCTATAAAAACAACTATATGAAACACAAAAACATATACTGAAATATGATGAAACATTGTTGAATGTTGTAATATTTTATTATCATGATTGTCTATGAATTGTGGAATTTTAATTATTACAGTATTTGCCTTTTCAAAAGGTCAGTTGTCAAATTATTGTTGCAGTCATTGTAAATGCTGTTAACAGTGTTATGTTTCGTGAATCATTAGCTTTCTATATCTACTTGGGGAAAATAAGACAAAAAGACTGATAAGCATTTTGTCCTTGCAAATATAAAATAATCATGTGATTTCCGTATTTCTGAATTTCAGTGGGTCAACATTTTCGTAATTTTTTTTAATATTAAAAAAAATAAAAAAATAAAAGATTTTCGAATATATGTGAACATTTGAAATTATTATTGTGGGACTTGTTAATAATATATGAAACTAAGGCAATGGCATTTAGTATGGTTTTTTGAACAACCCTTATGAGCAAAAGGCTTGACTAATATTTTAATTTTTTTTTTGATAAATGGTTAAGGACATTCAATGTCGAATATTTACTAACCTCTGGCTCAGGCCACAATAGTCAGAGAAGCCTCGACCATAGTGGATCCATTCAAAGATTACCTACTGAGTTTCATTCCAATTTAACCAAGGAGTAATACATTTCAGATAACACATGAAAGATTGGAGATGCTTAATTAATAATGAATTTGCTTATAGCCCGAGAGGCTATGCGTTATCATAAGATTTCTCCATTTTAGACTACACACAACATAATAACCAATAACTTAAACGGCATACTCCTCCATAGAATATATTAATACAGCGATCAGCCATAACATCATGACCACCTGCCTAATATTGTGTAGGTCCCCTTGTTGCCACCAAAACAGCCCTGACTCGTCGAGGCATGGACTCCACTGCATACATAGTCATACTATGCTGAAATATCATTCATTAGACTCCTGTTTTATCAAGATTTGTTAAATGCATTATCACTATGGATATTTTTATGCCAATCCCATACATGCTTGCTTTCCATCACTTTTGTTTTTGACCACTTATTCTAAGATTTCTCCTCTATTTTTTCTTTTCATTCCTTCAAGCCATTCAAAATGAGATCCCAAACTAAGATCCCATATTAATTTTAGCCCTGCTCTAAACTCTCTACAAAATGTCAATAGACTATTATATGACTGGGAAACCTGATGTAAAGTTCTACACTTCTGAGGACAGAGAAGGTTTTGGTAGCCAAACTGGAAGAAGTTTTATTTCTGTTCATTTTGTGTCTGGGCATATTCTTATATTCATGTATTTATGTATTTATATATTTATTTATGTATTTATTGTTCTATCTGTGCTATTGCTTTGGCTTTTAATTGAAAAGCACAATTATTATTTTTAAAAACTTCAAGAAGACTCATGCTCTACCACTTGGCAACAAGTTGGTTTTCTCCAGCACTATTCAAACATTCTATAACTAAAGAAGTATATTGTTGTAGGAGACTTTTTGTGAGCTTCATAACTTGTCAAAAGCTACTTCATTTATGGAACTAATTTATATCATGAGAAAATTAAGTTTATAAATCATACTGTGAGTTTTATGCTAAACAGTACAGTGCAACACTGAGTGATAGAAAATATTTGAAGTTCAATGAAAAGAAAGAAGCAAGAGGAACAGTGGGATAGCAAGAGACTTTTTTTTTGAAAGACAAAAGTTTGGTAGGTAAAGTATTCTTTCATTTATAAACACAATAAGAATCATTTGATAGACATGTAGAAGTAATCTTGGAATCTTTTGCAGTCTCTGCAACTTTCAAATCTGTTTAATCGTGTGGTTTTGCTCCACAGGGATGGAGAAGACAGTAATAATCAAGTGAAAATAATAATAATAATCTCATTCCCTATAATTATTATTTTTTCAACAAATGGTACCCTATGTCATCTTATTTTAACATCAACCTAATTAACGAAATATACAAAATTCAGGAAATTGATTTATTAATATGCTGTTTATGAATACATTTCTCTCAAACAGGCACATTTTACAGATATTTAATTCAAATTTTGGCATTAATCTAAACATATAATTAATCTGAACCATAATGTTAGCCCTTTTTTCAATACAAGGAATATATTGGTTATTATATATTTTATATCATGAATGTAAATTAGAGTCAATCAATTAGTTGTGATTAGACTTGTGCACACAGATCAAAAATTATTCAAATTAATTTTTCGTTTCGTTTTTGGCCCATCAATTATTGGACAATGAATTTCGTTTCCTGCCCTTTTTGATTCGGATGAAATTCTGAGGGCTTCTTCCGGTCAGAAAGAAATTCGTTGTCACTCGGTTATAAATGCATTATCAATATGGAGTTCTCCATTAAGTAACATATTTTATTAGATAGGTAAAGGCATTCACATATAATGCCAATGCTGGAAATAACAAGCTGCAAATATAAAGTATGGACCCTATGCATATAGATGTGTTAGAGTCTGGGTGGGGATAGCATTTTCCCCCCATCAGATATCTCTTTTTTCTCCCCATCAGATACCTCTTTCCTCATTATCCCCTACTCCACTTTCTCCCCATCTCTTTTATTGCAAACACGTACAATAATATATAACTTGAAACGCTGGAAAAAATAATGTACATTTAATACATCAAATATAGGAAAAAAAGCTAATCTTTGTAACAACTGCATTTTTTTAAATATTGAAAAATTGGAACCTTAACAAGCATTTCCTTGGGCCCGCTTCACACTCCCTAGCATGAAATCACTCCCTCTGCTCCCGCACCAAAAATAAAAATATTTGCCACACTGACTGCAGATTAGGGTAAGACTGTGAGAGTAAGCGCAGTTTTACCTCCTTTTGACCGTGGTAATCATCCCCAGAGTCCCTTTATCACCTCATTCACTAAGCCATACCCATCTTTTACTTGCTCCCTGTAGTTCAGGTATAGATCAAATAAACAGCACATGTAAACATGTATAGATCAAGTGAATAAGACATAAAGACCCTGTATTTGCAGGTATACAAAAGTAATGCATGGAAACAAAGCATAGCATAGATCACCAGCATATGTCAGGGTCCGCGTACCGGACCCCGACGAAGTAACTCACCCGAGTACCCGCTATCTGCGGGTACCGGATCCCGTGTGGCGCCTCCAGCATCTTCCTCCACCTCCAGCGTGACTGCTTTTAAGCGCGCGCCCCCTACCAAGTTTAAAACTGAGCTGTGCTCAATGCTCAGTTATTGTGCCGAGTAGAGATGTTTAACTTCATGTTTCCTGTGATCCTGATTTATTGTGTACCGAACCTGGCTGATCCTGTGACTCTGCTGCCTTCCCCTGTTCTGACCTTGGTTACTAAACGGCTTTCCTGAATTCTAGTGTACCGAACCCGGCTATTATTTTATGGACTTTGACTGTTCCTGAATCTGCGATTTTGCCGGGAGTTATCCTGCATACCAGACTCCGCCACCTACCATACCTTACAGAATAGCACATAAATCCAGCTTTGACTCAGCATTAAAAGGTATAGATAAACCCCCAAATTACAGGCATAGATCACAGGTTGCACACCCCAAAAGCCAGCCCTGGCATCCAAATTCCTCATATAGAACCTGACCAGCACCCAGATTACCCAAACAGATTACAGTCCAGTTTGAGACAATTTTGTCCCCAAACAGCCCAGCGTGAGCCAACTTTGTCCCCAAACAGCCCAGCGTGAGCCATTAATGCATTCTCACAAATCATTGAAGCAATTCATCCACAAATTAATTTATTCTTTCACTCATTCACACAATCCATCCACACATTCATTAATTCAGTCATTCACACAATTCTTCCATACATTCATTCATTCTCTCACTCATTCACACAATTCATCTACATATTAATTCATTCTCTCTCATTCTCACTCTTTATTTCAATATTCTTACTATCCACTTTCTTCCTTTATATCCCCCCTTTCTCACTATCTATCCCCCTATCTACCCTATCTACCTCCCTTTTCTCACTATCTACCCATCTCCCTTTCTTCTCACTATCTACCCCCCTTTACCTTGCTGAAGCCTCTGTCTTTTGCTGCTCTGCCACGGTGCGCATTTTTTCACTGCTGAGGACGGGCATATGACATCATATTCCGGAGCTCAACATGAAGCGCTGGAACCAGGACAGAGGCCTCACGCTCCCACCAATGCAGTCAGGGCAGCGCTGAGGTGGGTGGCAACAGGGAGCGAAGGAGACAGAAGAGTGCCAAACGGTTGCTGGAAACTCTTTCATTAACGACCGCTCAGCGCCCCTATCTCTCCTCTGCCTGGGTGCCGTACAGAGAAGAAATTAGACTTTACTTAAAGGTAACACGTTTAGTTACATTTCAGGATTTACCTGGCAATAGTATTGACATAGACAATAATACAGAATAACAGTTAAAATATTAATGTTACATTGTGTTTAATTTTACAACTACATAATACTTTGTTTCAAATATTTTAATGAACACTGGATAATTGAGATGTTTTCATACTTCTCGTGATAACTTTATATTTCACTTCCAAATGTGTTTGCAAACTTTCGATGGCATATAAATATGTGTAAATGTTATGTTATTTCAATGAAAATTGTAGCCTTAGCAATTGCTTTCAAAAATGGAAAACTTGCGAAGAATGCAAGTAGAGATGTAGTTAAAACTATGCATACATAATTAAAAATATTTTTGGAGCCCTGTTGGCATGTTTAATAAACAAAAATATGTAAATGTAATATTATAATCTTATTTAGGCTATTTAGAGAAAATACACATGGAGAACAGAAATATTCAAATGGCAAATATTCAGTTCTAGTACCATTTCAAAGTTATGAAGCAAATGTTTATATATTAAAAAATATCAGTGTTAGATGACAGAATATACCATAAATGTTCTAACAAGGGGCTTTAAAATTCAGCAGAGAGGAGGGATAATTATATTATAGAACTAATATAGTTAAAATGCTAAGTAACATTACATTTTTTTCTAATTGGTGTTTATTGATTACATATACATATACATATACATATACACACATACATGTACACATACACACTCTATGAACAAAGGTATGTGGATATTCCTCCTAATAATTGAGGTGTTTCAGCTACACCCAATGCCGACAGCTTCCGTTTAGAAGTGGTAGATACTCATACAGTGAGTGTGATGCTGGGATCCCTTACCGTTAACCCCTTGATGACAATTGCCGGTCCGGGCACGTCACTCAAAATCGTGACGATTATGACAATTGACGTGCCAGGACCGGCACGTCATTAAACGGGTGAAAAAATCGATCCGTGATCGATTTTTTCACTCAAACGGTGTTGCTCTAATGCCTCGACATCGAGGCATTGAGCAACACCAAAAAAAACATTCCCGGCCCCCCCGATCGCTCCTAGGAGCAAAAAAATAAATAAAAAATGTTTGAAAGACTGCACGTCTTTCAAACATGGCGGCACCCGCCGCCGAAAAACGGGTTTAGGAAGCGA
>VKOC01049585.1:0-12749 GCA_009364415.1 Spea multiplicata
CCATGTTTTATGATATGTCCATGTTTAATGCTATATCCATGTTTAATACTATTTACATGTGTAATGCTATGTCCATGTTTTATGATATGTCCATATTTAACGCTATATCCATGTTTAATGCTGTCTCTACGAGTAGTGTTATGTCCATGTTTAATGATATGTCCATGTGTAATGCTATATCCAAGTGTAATGCTATGTTAATGTTTTATGATATGTGCATTTTTAATGCTATATCTATGTTTAATGCTATGTCAATGTTTAATGCTGTATCTATGTTTAATGTTGTCTCTATGAGTAGTGCTATGTCCATGTTTAATGCTATGTCCATGTGTCATGCTATGTCCATCTGTAATGCTATATCCATGTGTAATGAAATGTCCATGTGTAATATTATATCCATGTTTAATGCTATGTCCATGTTTCATGCTATGTCCATGTCTAATGCTATGTCCATGTTTACTGTTATCCCTATGTGTAATGCTATATCCATGTTAAATGCTATGACCATGATTAATCCTATGTCAATGTTTAATGCTATCTCCATGTGTAATCATATGTCCATGTTTAACGCTATGTCCATGTATAATGCTATATCCGTATGTAATGCTATGTCCATGTTTAATGCTATATCCATGTTTAATGCTATATCCATGTTTAATGTCATCTCTATGTGTAATGCTATCTCCATGTTTAATGATATGTCCATGGTTAATGCTATATCAATGTTTAATGCTATGTGCATATTTAATGTTATCTCTATGGGTAATTATATGTCCATGTTTAATGCAATACGAACGCAGAAAAGAATCCCAGCACTCCAAACAGTTGAGTGCTGAATCATTTTTTCTTTTTTATAGAATGTAAGCTTGGCACAGTTTAACAGGGCACAGTCAGAGTACATTTAAGATCTGCGGATAGGAATCTACTTCCATTTAAATCAATTTGCAGGTTAACCCATTAAACGGCTGATTTAGGGAGAAAACCAAACGCTGTATCTAGGATCAGGAAAGATTTTTTTCCCAGTATGGAGCACAATTGGCTGGATTTTCACCTAGTATAGCAAAGTATAAAAGAGAGTTACCTGTAGGCTCTTCCGGTAGGTACCTTTTTCTCCTAACTGTATCTTTGTACACCATCCATCATTGAATGCTAGCTTGGCACAGGCACCTTTAGGTTATGTTTAAGCTCTACGAACAGGGATATACAGCAATATACAGGTAAACTCATCAGGAGACTGATCAAGGGAGAAAAACCATCAGATCTGGGTTCAGGAAGGAATTTCCCCCGCTATGGAGTATAACTGGCTGGAGTTTCAGTAAGTATGGTACAGTGTAATAGGACAGATACCTGCAAGCGCTACCGGTAGGTACCTTTTTTCTTCGTATTATATCTGTGTATACCATATTTATTAGAGTGTAAGCTTGATACAATATAATAGAGCAGGCAACTATAATCTCTGAGGATAGGGACCTCACTTTTTTATACTGGGTCAGTATAGACCATCCATCATAGAATGCAAGTTGGCACAGTTTAATAGGGCACACTTTGAGTAAATTTAAGCTGCGTGGAGAGGAATCTATTTCACTTTACAGCAATATACAGGTTAACTAATAAAACGGCTTACCTACGGAGAAAACCAATCACTGTATCTAGGATCAGGAAGGATTTTTTTCCCCTCTATGAAGAATAACTGGCTGGACTTCACTAAGTATTGCACAGTGTAATAGGACAGATACCTGGAAGCTCTCCTGGTAGGTACCTTATTTTTACATACTGTATCTGTATAGACCGTCTTAGAACGTAAGCTTGGCAGAGCTTAATAGGACAGGTACTTATAAACTCTGCAGTCAGGGTGCTTGTTTCTCTATGTTTTATCTGTTTATTCCAAGCATATTAGAATGTAAGCTTGGTACAATGTAATAGGAAAACAACCTATAAACTCTTTGGACAGGAACCTCATTTCTCCATACTGTTTCTGTATTAACCATCCATCTGAGAATGTAAGTTTGGCAAAGGGTACCTTTTTTTCTGCGGACGGGGATCTATTCCCATATACTGTAATATGCAGGTAAACCCATCAGGCGACTGTTCCATAGGGTAGACCAATTGCCATATGGGAGAGTCAGGAAGGAATTTTTCCCCAATGGAGCATAATTGGCTGGAGTTTCACTAAGTATTGCACAGCATTATAGGAGAGGGACCTATAAAATCCCAAGGTAAGTCATTTATTTCTACATAATGTATCTGTATATACCATCCTTCTTAGAATGTAAGCTTGGTAGAGCTTAACAGGTCAGGTACTTATAAACTCTGCAGTCAGGGTGCTTGGTTCTTTATATTAAATCTGTACAAACAATCCATTTTAGAATGTAGGATTGGTACAGTTCAATAGGAAACCTCTAGGTATGTTTAAGTTCTGCATACAGGGATCTTTTTCCATATACAGCATAATGCAGGTAAACCCATAATGCGACTGATCCAAGGAGAAAATCGATCACCATATCTGGGGTCAGGAAGAAATCCCCCGCACTACGAAGCATAATTGGCTGGAGTTTCACCAAGTATGGCACAGAGTAATATGACAGATACCTGTAACCTCTTCCAGTAAGTACCTTTTTTTCTCCGAACTATATCCTCATACGCCATCCAGCTTAGAATCTAAGCTTAGGACAGCGACCTTTAGGGTATGTTTAAGCTCTGCGTACAGGGATCTGAGTCCATGTACAGAAATATACAGGTAAATTCATCAGGTGACTGATCAAAGAAGAAAACTGATTGTCATATCTGGGGTCATGAAGGAATCCCCCCTATGAAGGATAATTGGCTGGATTTTCACTAAGTATGGTACAGTGTAATAGGACAGATATCTGTAAGTTCTACCGGTAGGTACCTTTTTTATTCATATTATCTCTGTATATACCGTCTTTATTAGAGTCTAAGCTTGGTACAATATAATAGAGAAGTTACCTATAAGCCATCTATAAGTCATCTGTCATAGAATGTAAGCTTGGCACAGTTTAACAGGGCACAGTTAGAGTACATTTAAGATCTGCGGATAGGAATCTACTTCTATTTAAAGCAATATGCAGGTTGACCCATAAAACGGCTGATCTAGGGAGAAAACCAATCGCTGTATCTAGGATCAGGAAGCATTTTCTTCCCTGTATGGAGCACAATTGGCTGGAGTTTCACAAAGTATAGCAAAGTGTTATAGGACAGATACCTGTAGGCTCTTCCGGTAGGTACCTTTTTTCTCCTAACTCTATCCTTATACACTATCCATCATTGAATGCAAGCTTGGCACAGGCACCTTTAGGTTATGTTTAAGCTCTACGAACAAGGATATACAGCAATATGCAGGTAAACGCATCAGGCGGCTGATCAAGAGAGAAAAACCATCAGATCTGGGTTCAGGAAGGAATTTTCCCCGCTATGGAGTATAACTGGCTGGAGTTTCAATAAGTATGGCACACTGTAATAGGACAGATACCTATAGGCTCTTCTGGTAGGTACATATTATATCTGTTTATACCATCTTTAATAAAGTGTAAGTTTTGTACAATATAATAGAGCAGGCACCTATAAGCTCTGCAAATTGGGACCTAATTTCTTCATACTGTTTCTGTATATACCATGCTTCTTAGAATGTGAGCTTTGCACAGTTCTATAGTGCACCTTTAAAGTATCTTTAAGCCCTGCGTACAGGGATCTGGTTTTTTTACAGCAATGTGCAGGAAAATCCCTCAGACGGCTGATCCAAGAAAAAAATGAACGTCATATCTGGGGTGCCGAAGGAATTTTTCCCACTGCGGAGCCTAACTGGCTGGAGTTTTACTAAGCTTGGCACAATATAATCGGGCAGGCCTTCATAATCTCTGCAGGCTGGGACCTCATTTCTTCATACTGTATCTGTATATACCACCCATCTTACAATGGACGCTTGGCATAGCTGATTAGAGAACCTTTAAGCTGTTTGGACAGAGATCTATTTCCATATGCAGCAATATGCAGGTTAACCCATCAGACGGCTGATCCAGGGTTAAAACCGACCGCCATATCTGGGGTCAGGAAGGAATTTTTTTTCCCCAATGAAACATAATTGGCCGAAGTTTCACTGGGGTTTTCTTTGCCTTCCTCTGGATCAGTGCAATATTAAATACAACACAAGAATCTGCACAATGTTTATATTGCAGTTGTTATTGCTGATGAAAAATAAAATCAAACTGTTCTGTGTATTCCTGTGTGATTCCTGATTTATTTTTCTGCAATGAGTGTCTGTGTATATAAATATATTTAGGTATATTTCCATAATTGCAATTCATCTTGACAGTGGTCATACATGACCTAATTAATTTCAGCAGCTGGTAGATGTTTTTAATATTTTGGTTCTCACAAAATATCTTTTGGCAATCATACATTAGCACACAGTTGTCAGCTGGCTTTTAGACAGGGCTCAATAGGTCTGGTAATGTTTGATGAGATGCTTACTAAGAAAAGACAGCCATTTCATAGCCTGTCCTCCAGTGCGTCCCCACTTGGGAGCATCTCAATTTTTAGCTCTCTTGTGCCATTACAGAGGAAAAATCTCCATCAGTTTAATCCAATTCTAAAGTGCAGTCCAGAACCGAAAAGTGAGGCCAATTTTCTCTGCACAAAGGAAAGAACAACCTCAGACGTACCTTTCGGCTTTCGTTGGCCTTGTCAGTGGGGTACAATTGGTATCCTTCTAGGCACAAGAGAGCAAGGAGGTCCACGTCTGGACTCCTTTACACAGTATGAGATGATCACCAAGAACAGACAGCCGCTTCATAGCCTCTGTAATGGCACAAGAGAGCTAACATTTGAGATGCTCCCAAGGCTTGGTTAGCATCTCACATTCTTTTGGTAATGTCTGGTAGTAGAGCCTGGTACAATATTACCATCCATATAGTATCTTGGACGACAACTTGTTTTCCAAGCAACATTTTTCTTCTGTCAGGTAAAAACATGGAGCGTTGCTTGTAAAGAGACAGGAAAAGCAGATGAACATGCAGTTGAAGAAATGGAATGGTCGCAAAACAACATATATTCAGGATTGGCTTTACTGATTACTGTAAAAAGAGGGAACTGTAGTCATGACTCAGTTCATGGTGCAAATCCAAGCTATAGGCACAATTGATGGGGAGAGCAACAATTTACAAAGCATATAATTCAGTCCCGCCTAATGTAGATTTTGTTCTACTGAAATAGAGCACAGAATGGATACAGGCAGGATGCAAATGTTACCTAAAGCTTGTTAGTCTATACAGTCTAGTGGCTATATGTGGAACTGCAAAGAAAACATCCAGAAAAGGTTTCTGGCAGTGGCCCCAATTGTTCAACTCAACAAAACCCAAGGGGAATCGCCCCCCTGCCCTGTCCGTTGCATAAAGGTACAATAAAGCACTGCACACTTTTACAAACACCTTTCATATATGTTTTCCTTATACGTCTGTGCCATATGTGACTTTGCATCTGTGTAGGCGTCTCCTATGGAAAGAAATATAGTATTTTTGGCATGGAGCCACTAATAGACTTTCTACATGTTCTTTTCATCCTAAACATATTTTCAAGCAAGTAAAAACCAGTTCTGGAATGACCTTCCTAGCTTCACTTGTGCTACTTGGTAGCTAGCATGTTTCAAAATGATATCGTCAAAGTTTTATTAGATGTAGCAAAATAAAATACACATGCAGATTCATTTCTTTTGTAAGTAATAAGATAGCAATGCAGGTCTTGTGAGGTCTTAGGAAAAATATATAACGGCTGATAACTAATGCACTTAGTAAGAATTCAAGGACTATACAAATTCAGAGCTGTTAATTGTATTATACATTTATTCTAGTTAAGGTGAAAAGGTACAAGTACATATTTATCAATAATTCTCTATCTTCTGTTACCATTTAAAGCGTTACAGATAGTGGTATATTTCGGCTAGACGTCATCCTAGGCAGCACACCAGCCACTCCTCACTACTGCCCCCTGGGGCAGCTTCCATCTCCTGCCAGGATTAAGGATTTGAGGTTGTGTAACTTCCGGTTACAAGACAAAGCTATGATCAGGGGAGGGTGGTTGTCTTCTGGCCCAAGGCGTATAAAGCCAAGTAACCCCCTAGACACAACTACTACAACTAACATAAACGCTAACAAACCCACACGCAAACACACTTAACACCTTAACTCACATTTACCTCGTGCGAAGCCTGAGCCCGTCTTCAGAACAACATGCATATGGTGCAAGTTGCCACACTGGTAATAAAGGCCAGCCCAATTTAGACTGGCCCCAGTGGCATCTCCAGCTTTTATATTTAGGGGGGGGGCACATGGGGGGGCGCAGGGACCAATTATCCAACACGGTACAAATTACATATATATATATATATATACACGTTAGACATGCATTTTTAACTACATGATATGTACTTATCTCTTTGAAGTAAAGACCATGATTGAAATATGATTTCAAAATAACAGCTAACCTGGCAGTTATTTTTCATTCTTTAATATTAGCCCCTGCTGCCGATATATAGAAATATTATACCCTGCTTCTGATATATATTAACCCCTTCCGGACCGGCGTTTTCATACTGCGTCTTCACACTGGGGGCACAGCATAATGGCCATGGCCCCCTCTATCCAACCCCCGCCGACGCCACTGACTGGCCCTGCTTAAAGAATTTTTACTGGCCTGGATATATCCAGTCCTATGTGTGAGAAATAAATCAGCCTTTGATTTGGTTTTACCCAACACTGACTCTCGGCTAGTGACTGAGGAACCGGGGAAAGTGTGTGTCCCAGGCTAAGGGAGCACAAGTCAGCAGAGATAGTCGGTCGGACTATTCAGATCCGTCACACTGTTAACTAAACAAGCAGCATTTTACTTCAGTCAAAGTATAGCTATATTTTTTTATCAATAAGGGTCTAGTTTACTATTAACCACTAACCACTGGTTTCAAAATTAGTTATTGACTAATTAATTTGAGCTCATGAAGGTGTGCATCATTGTGTGTATTTTAAGACCTGGACCAGACTGGCTATCTGGCACACCGGGCAAATGCCTAGTGGGCTGCTGGCCGACATCGCTCCATACTCATGCTGCTGGAGCAGCAGACCGGGTGCTGCAGTGTGTAGCCACTAGCTGCATATGCTAGCCATCGACTGCACTTCTGTCATATGACAGCCACCAGCCTTAAAGTGCTAGGGCCGTCTCGCCATCCTCCGGTCCCTATTTAGGATTCATACAGACCAACTCTGCTATCAAACTTTTTCTTAAGGTGGGGGGCTGAATAACATGACTGGAGGAGGGCCTACCTGGCAGCCCCCTTTTCCCCCTCCTCCCATAACCACAATAAAGACATACACCAAATGTAATTTTAACAAATTGACTTTATTTATTTAACAATGTCAATAAAAGTCAGATATGGATTAATATGTCCACGGTGCAATCCAACTTGCATCTCCGCACCGTGACACTAACACAATTAACTTGTCAAGGGTTAAGTACCATTAACCCTTTGTAAACTTTACACCAATATGTTGGGCGCTTAACGAACGCCCCTTTTAACAATTAACTAAACACCATCAAACTGAAAAGTAACCAGTGAAACCGTCAATGAATAAACACCATCTGGCATAGGCGTGTAAACCATATACCCGCTGTGACTGACGGCGTCCCTTGCCCGTCAGCCCGTGGCACCAATAGGAATCGCAAGGGCCCTTAGCCCAAGGAGTGTCTTGCACTTAAGCCCGAAGGCTTGTGCACCACGAGCCAACCACCCCTAAAGGTGAGTAGCTCTAGCACCATGCCAGCATAAAACCTCCACAGCCAGGGAATGCGACCACTTGCATTCTACTGGCCCCCCACCACCGCCAGAGCCCTCTCGAGGCCTGTCTGAATATCAAGCAACCAAATGTCCAAACCCACATCGGACAAATGGACCCCATCCTGACGAAACAAACCCGAAAGATCCCCTTCCAAATCGTCATGCCGGATAACGACGGAACCCCGGAAAGCCAAAAAACGAGAAATGCTCTTATTCACCTGTTTCCTAGCACGCTCCACACCAGCATGAGAGTTAGCCCCTCGCCACCGCAACCGGGTAACAATATGAGACCAGACAAAAAACGTGGAAGGATAAGCTGTCCAAAACTGTTGAAAATCAGCCTTCATATTGGAGATCAAAACTCGCAAAGGAACCTGAACAAGATCGTTCCCACCCACATGAAACAACAGAACCTGGGGCACCCCGTGGATCCGGACATGGCGAGACAGTTCCCTGCCAACTCTGTCCCACCGCATACCTCGGAAGCCCAGCCACCGGATTACCACCCTATCCGGATCAAATCCAAGCTGCCTGCCAGAGGGACGAATCGCCGCCCGTCTCGCCGCCCAATACACGTACGAGTGCCCCAAGATCCACACGACCACCTTACCGGAACCTAAAAAAGAACAAAACCGGACATAAGAACGAGAAAACTAAAGCAGATGAGGCCTGACATAAGAACGAAATCTATTGGACTCCCATCTCCCAATCCTCATCACCACATCCTGCTCCAACCCCCACCTAACCGCCTCCGTGGCGGCCCCAATCCTAAAGGAATGAGTACCAAACTCGTGAACGGGAAGACCCAAAGCACCCAAGCAGCGCCGAAACACCGCCACAAATTGGTACCGTGACAATGAAGCGCCGTCCCCATGAATCAACAAAGAACCGTCCACACGAGGCCTAACAGCCAAAAACGCCACAGCCGCAGCGCAGGGGCAAACAGGACTATCCAACAAGCTGTGTAGCACAACAAAGCGCCCCCTACCAGCCTGATCAGTCTTAGACCGACGAAGCCGGATGCAAACCCGATCAGCCTCAAGAACGAAATCCGAGAACAACAAACCACCCCGAACCTTCCTATTAGGGCTGACCAGTTCGCCCACACTAAAAGCCCCAAAGAACGCCAAAACAAAAGCCAGGCGAAATAAACACAACTCAAAATGCGACACACAAATCTCAGACAACCGGCCCACCAAATCCACCAATAACCCAAAAGAAACTGGCCTGCGCGAATCACGGGAATGAGACCCCCTCCGAAACCCACGCAACGCCTGCTTAACCAGAAAATTTTTAGTCAAATCCCGCTCACCCTGCGCCTTAAACATAAAGGCCAGAGCAGACACACGGCGGTCCAGACCCGACACCGACACCCCTGAACCGAACAAAAACCCAATATACCACAAAAGGACCTCAGACTTGGAATCATCAGTCGAAGGAGACCCAGCCTGGCAACAAAACTCACCCCACTCAGCCCAAACCTTCTGGTAAAAACTCCAAGTAGCAGGAACCAGCGCCCTCCTCAGGAGCGACCCTGCTCCGACTCGCCCAGCTGCCACATCCACCTGGGAAACTGCGTACCGACTCTGTCTGCCCGCGGGGCCAGCTGGAAAAAACGCTCCCACTGCAAACGAGAAAGAGAATCGGCGATGCTGTTATCCACCCCGGGCACATGAACCGCCCGAAAACACATATTCAATTGTAGGCAACGCAGAACCAATCGCCGCAACAAGCGGAGAACAGGAACAGAGGAGGAGGTGAGGCCATTCACGGCCTGCACCACCGCCAAATTGTCACACCGAAAGCGAACCTGTTGGTTCGTCAGGTCAACCCCCCAGATCTCCACCGCCACAACTATCGGAAAGAGTTCCAAAAAGGTGAGATTCCTAGTGAGGCCAAGCCCACACCAACTATCCGGCCATTGCCCCACACACCACCTGCCACGAAAATAGGCCCCAAAACCAACCGAACCGGACGCGTCAGTCCACAACTCAATGTCTCCATTAGCCACAGGGGAAGACAACCATAGAGACTTCCCATTGTAATCCTGCAAAAAACAATCCCAAACCCGCAAGTCATCCTTCAACGGAACTGTCAACCGGATAAAATGATGAGGAGCCGAGACCCCAGACGTGGACAACGACAATCTACGGGAAAAGACCCGTCCCATAGGGAGAACCCGACACGCAAAATTCAACTTCCCTAAAAGAGACTGAAGTTGCCGCAGTGTAACCTTCGAAAGCCGCAAAAAACTGCCCACCAAAAACCTCAGCTCGACCACCTTGGACTCCGGAAGCCGACACACCATTTCAACTGAGTCAATTTCAATCCCCAAAAAACTCAAAACAGGACAAGGGCCCTCAGTTTTCCCTGGAGCCAACGGAACACCAAAATCAGACGCCACCTGGTGGACTGAAGCCAAAAGAACCGCACATTGAGAGGACCCCGGAGGCCCCACGCACAAAAAATCATCCAGGTAATGGATAACCGAAGGCAATCCAGACACCTCCCTAACGACCCACTCTAAAAACGAACTAAACGCCTCAAAATGAGAACAGGAAATGGAACACCCCATAGGCAAACACCTGTCAACATAAATACCCCCCTGCCAGCGACAACCCAACAAGTGCACACACTCCGCATGAACCGGCAACAGCCGAAACGCCGCCTCAATGTCAGTCTTAGCCATGAGAGCCCCCTGGCCAAAAGACCTCACCCAATGGGCCGCCTTATCAAAAGAGGTATAGGATACAGCACACAACTCCGGGTCAATGCCATCATTAACAGAATGCCCCTTAGGAAATGACAGATGGTGAATGAGGCGGAATTTACCAACCTCCTTCTTAGGAACTAAACCCAACGGAGAAATTCTCAAACCCGGGAGAGGGGAAACAGAAAACGGGCCTGACATACGGCCCAGCCGAACCTCTTTAGCCAATTTCTCAGAAACAACCTCAGGATGAGCCAAGGCGGACTTCAAATTCCGAGACGAATATTCCCCAGACACCCCGACAAAGGGAATCCGGAAACCCTCACAAAACCCACCCGACAGCAAAGCAGCAGCCTCTCTGTTAGGGTACCTACTCAGCCACGGAAGCATCTTCTCCAGCCGCACCGGAGTCTCCCCTCTTGGAACCACCGGAACCCTTGCCCCCCTTGTTGCGCTTGGGACATTTTGCAAGGGAGTGGGACCCATTACACCCCGAGCACTCATGCTTGAAATGACACAAGGTGCCCCACTTGCACTGCCCCTCGTTGTACTTCCAGCAAAACCCCTTCTGCATACCAGCCGCTGTTCCCGGGGTTCCAGAAGCACCGGCTGCGCCTGGAAATGTCTGCCCTGCAGGCCGCCCAGGGGCCATAACACGCAACCACAAGGCAATGTCCTTGTGGTCCCAGCGCAAACCCGGCCTACAAGCCATCCGCTGCCTAAACTGCTCATCGTACCGAAGCCAAGACTGACCCCCAAAAGTCCGATAAGCCTCACCAATACTATCCAAATAACAGAAAAGGCCAGTACAATGCTCCGGCGCCTTCTGCCCAATCACACTGGCCAATATTGCAAACGCCTGAAGCCAGTTAGTAAAAGTGCGAGGAATCAGCCGATACCGCCGTCTCTCCTCATCCTCCTTCTTACTGGCTTCCCCTTTCGTAGGCTTATCCAAATTAAATTTTTCCAGAGGGAGGAGGGAAAAAATCTCAACATACTCCCCCTTCCAAATTTTTTCACGAACTTCCTGCTTTAAATGAGTGCCCAACGGGGCCTCAAAACACACATAAACCTCCCCGCGAGAAGCATCAGCTAAGCGGACAAGGTCATCACCCCCAGACTTCTCAGTAGAAGCGCCGACAGTCCCAGCAACCGTACCCGCAACCACATCACTAGCAGCCACCACCGGACCCGCCGTAACTGACGCCGAAGGGACTTGCTCAACCCCAGGGGCCAGACCCGAAACCACGGAACGCGCAGCGGGGGGAAACCCAGCCCCCCCATAAGAACCCCAAACCCCAGCTGGAGAAGCAGAACTAACCTGGCATTTACACGCCTCTAACAACTCACTAAAACCCGTCAACAACTGTCCTAACAAAAGAGAGGGATCAGTCCGGGGCCCAGCAACACCCGAACCCCCAGAAGACACCCCCAGAACCCCCCCAACCGACAACCCAGGAAGCGGAGAAAAAGTGGAAAAAGGGGGAAGGGAACAACCATGCTCACCAGGAGGCTGACCACCAGCCGAAGTGGATGTAATAGGCCTGGCTGTAGAACTGGGCAACGCAGAAAAACCCTGCCGTAGTAAAGCAGGTGTGCCCAGAAAATCCTCTTCAGCATCAGCGCGTGATGAAGCAGCTGAGCGTTCCCCTTCCAAGATGGCCGCTGCCGATCCCCGTGTGGCGGGCGCCATATTAGGTGAGGCGCGCGAAACACCGGACCGAGTGCCCGCCCCTTCAGACCGCATGGCGGCCACACCAGCAGCAACAAGCTCCCGAGCGCGAGCCTCGGAGCGTACAGCTCCCTCACCTCTCACAGTCGGAACACGCTGACGACTAGGACGGCTCCGCGGCAGCTCCCTGGAAACCACCACACCGGACGGACCCTCGCCGGGATCCTGGGACACCTCATCCCCCGAACCGGAGCTCCGGGACAGCCGGACATCCGCTTCAGCAGACTCGGACTGCCTGGGACGAGCTGCACGGCCAGACCGCACCAAGCGCGGATTTTGCCTCTTCGCAGGCCCGCCGGAAAGCACGGGCCTGCTCTCTGAACGACGGCTACGCCTGCCGCCGCCTGCTTCAGGGCTCAGCCGCTCCGGAGGCCGAGAAGGCCTCGACCGGGTACGAGGGACATCGGGGGCCACGGGATCCGGAACCGCAGATGGGGGAGCTTCAGACAGCAACCCAGCAATCCGGC
>VKOC01049587.1:0-23414 GCA_009364415.1 Spea multiplicata
TCCTCCTCCTCCGTGCCGGCTCCGGTGGCCGTGTATTGGAGGGGGGTCTCCCTCTCCTCCGTGCCGGCTCCGGTGGCCGCGTATTGGAGGGGGGTCTCCCTCTCCTCCGTGGCGGCAACGTGGGAGCCGGGGGCAGGTAAGTAACATATACCTTAATAAAAAAGAGATTTATAGGATCTATGGATTCTTTCAAAGAGAACGTCTCTTGGACCAGTTCTTGAACAAATCTGTACATGAAGACAAGTAGTCCCTTCTGTGAGGCTTCTTCAGACTCTCCACGTACTCTTATATTCTTGTGCCTAGATCTATCCTCTCTATCTGCAGTTACAAGTCAACAAATTCCTTACTTTTATATGCATGGTATTATTTAACTTAAGAATTTTTTTTCAGTCTTTGTAATGTAATTTGGGTTTATGTTTAAAATTGATTCTGATGCAATTTGTGAAAGGTGCTGTTTTTAGCAATCAGTGTAAGAGCTTCAAATGGTGTTTTATTTAATGTCAATAAAAGTTACATGTTAATACTTGGATTTCTTATAAATGTAATATATTAGATCAGTTGATCAGTTTTGATGTCTAAGTATTCACTGTACGTTGGGTATGATGTGTGCAATTTTTAAGGGTGACTATATTTTGTCATTTTCAATAAGATTAAAGCCACTTTCCTTTTTCATTCATAGTTTTTCTTTGGGTGAAATTTTCTTTTATTGGAATTATTTCAGTGTCATTCAGTGTGATGGGACAGATGTTTTCGGTTATCATCTTAATCAGGATTGGATCCCAAGCCAATGGTGAATTTATACTATTGGATCCCATCCCAAGCCAATTTATACCAAGGGGGACTATTCCTCGGAATTTGTGGAGTATATCATAGAAGGAGTCAATTTAGTTCTGGAAAAAAAAAATTTTTGGTTTCACAATAAATATTTTCTTCAAATAAAAGGTACGGCAATGGTCACTAAGGTAGCCCCCAGTTACGCGAATTTATTTATGTCAAAATGGGAGGATACCTATATATATATATAGATGATCTGTTTTTTGTTTGGAAAGGTATTGAAAACATTTTGGATCAATTTTTAATTTACTTAAATAAGAATGAATTAAATATCCATTTGAATACAACTTACAGCAAAAAAGGATACATTTCTTAGATTTGGATATCTATATTGAAAACAACGAAATTAAGAGTAAAACCCATTTTAAGGAGGCAGATGCTAATAATTATATAGAACATGATATCTGCCATTATGGCCCATGGCTGAGATGTGTCCCTAAGAGTCAATTCTTACGAATAAAAAGAAATTGTACCGACACAAATATATACAAAGAACAAGCTAATGTTCTCAAACAAAGATTCGTTGAAAAAGGTAACAACATAGAAAATGTAAATCTAAACATACAACAAGTGGAGGAAATGGAAAGGTTAAATTTACTGAATTATAAAAATAAGAAAAAAGATAATTTGGAAAAAGAGGGCCCCCTAGTGGTGGTGGAGTATGAGAAGAAAGCAAATGAAAAACATTGAAAAAAAAAAACCTGGGGAATTCTATTAAAAGATGATACTCGGAGGAGTACCGAATTTAAAACAGAAATTATCTAGTAATTACCTGAGAAATACAGAAAATATTTTGTTAAAACAATCTACATTAACAGATATAGTAGGGTTTTTGGTTGTAAAGATTGCAATGTGTGTAGGACGGTGCAACAACAAAAAGTTCCTATAAAAAAGTTACATCTCAACGTAATGGTAAAGAGTATGATATCCAGAAATTATTAACATGTAACTCTAAAAATGTGATCTATATTCTGGAATGCCCTTGTGGACTCCAGTATATAGGTAGAACAATACGAAATTAAAGATTAGGGTTAATGAACACATCAGAAATATAAAAAAAATATATCAACATTTTTTAGTTTCACAATAAAGATCCAAAGGAATTAAAATTTTGCGCTCTACGCGATTCTGGTAGACAACTTCTGCTCAAGCATTTCTGGGCCAGAGGGCCTGGGGTAAGATGTGCATAAATGGTGGGGGGCAGGTTGTAAAAAAAGGAAATAAAAATAAATATTTTTCTCAATCATAGCTTTATTAACAACATTGTTCACATAGTTTACATGAATTAACATTTACTGGTAAACTTTTTCCTATAGGGTCGTCTTATATTCAGGCTTTTTCTTTTTTTCCTAAATTAATATTCAGATTTTGGGGGGTTGTCTTATAATCAGGGTCGTCTTATAATCGAGCAAATATGGTACTTTAAATAAAGTAAAATGAAAAACACTCACTTATACCTTCCTCCCCATTATATCCCATACAATATCAGAGACATCAACCATCAACCCCAGATAGATGTTGGCAATGCTTACACGCATTCAGATCTATTGCCCACGTATGGTGCGGGTGTCCAACTCCTATGACGTTGAAGAATACTGTTCAGCAATTGCTCGAACTCCTCTTCCAGCGCCAGCTCTATTTCATTTACATTTTGATATTTTTGAAGAAAATCAGAGACCCCCGGGTATCCATGTATATTTGGCAAGAAAATATGTATTGCTAGACAGTGCAAATGCAATGAGCCTGTAAGAAATGCAAGACAAGATGAATAAATGGATGTAGAATGTATTTTCACAATGTATTATATGCTTTAATAAAATGTGACATACACCCATAAGTAAATGTTTGTATGTGAACTGAAATGTCCAGTAAAATATTTGAAATAAAAAAGTTTTGTTTTAATCATTTTAGCCATGACCATAATGACTTTATTTTCCTTACTTGCAAGTCCCCTTCCTATTTATTTACCTTCAGAAAGAAAGGAAACATATTCCTGGTGCTCTCATGGAGGTCTATGAAGGGCTGGTGCAAGGATTGTTACCACCCTAGGCAAAACATAATTTTGCCGCCCCTCCCCTTTTGCCACTTACTGAATGGTCGCGGCTGCGGCCTGCACTGCCTTGGCGGCTGCCTGCCTCCCATCAAGTGACCGCAAGCCCTAGGCGGGCTCCTACTGTGCCCACAGGTGGCGCCAGCCCTGGGTCTATGCATATCTGAGTTAGCCTTGCGCTACTAATTATAAAAGAAAATTCTTCTTCTTCTTTTCTCACACTTATTATACTACAGTTGATAAACTCTTGAGGTCATGAGATATATATATATAACTCTATTGGTATTTTAATTACAGATCAAAGGTCAAGACCTACTGTTTGATTGCCGTTTAAATTGGCATGCCAATGTGGGGGAACCAATCCAGTACGTTTTTAAGAAGGTACTGTATAGAAGACCTTATAAAACATTCCGCAGCTAGTATATATTTCTGTGAAACATTTACCTCTTAGACTAAAAAAAAAATCTTTGAACTGCAGATTTATGTCCCATTAAAAGCAAATCTCTTTTACCTGGGAAGAAAATTTGACATCTCACATGTAGTCTAAGCCAACAATAGATCTTGCAGTTTTCCAAAACACCAAATAATATCAGAGCTTCGTGTTACTACACATAAACTGTAAATATGATAAGTAATTTGGTTTCTAACTAAATTGTGGAACTACAGTTCATGGAATGCTTGTCAAAAATACCACTGGTAAAAGCACTCAGTTTCTGTGAGTTTCTGTTTCTTGTGGCAGGTTGTCCATGGATTCCTCTCAGCAGATTGCTTCGCTTTTTCTTCCCGTCAGCCTCCACACAGTATTTAGGTGAATGGCATATTGTGAATATTGATAATATAGGGAGGATAATTTAAAGTGATGTATATAACGCATTATATTGTAGCAATATCAGTTGTAACAAGGTGCGGGGTGTTGTCATGGAAGGGGTATACATTCCCCCTCGATTTTGCAGGGGTTTTATACGACAGGCTGGTGCTCCACCCCGCAGTTTACATGCACCTGGACTGACACGGGTTCCAGGCCGGGAGTTTAAGCTGACTCCAATGCACTGGTCAGCTGCAAGTAATTAGTTGCACTGACTGCATTTTAACCTCACCTGTTGGACAGAGGGAGAAGAGTGAGAGTGAGCAGGGCTGGCTAGGCACAAAAGAGACCATCAAAAAGGTTGGTGGGATTATGTTTTGTTTTAGTTTAGACCCTGAGTAATGAGGGAGTTATATGTTAGTAAGTGCTCAGACGAGCTAGGCTTTTGTTTGTAGGGAATTTGTGTACTATGTAATCCTGTACATATCTTCATACGTGGACTACAAATAAATCGTGGTTGATTATCTAACTGTGATGTGGCGTTAATACCCTGGAGGACCGTGTTGTTTGGTACCCTGTGTGGGTGCAGGATCACAATATAAAATTCTAATTTTAAGTACAGCATTTAATGAGATTGTTTTACATTTATTAAACTGTTATTATTTACCCTGCTTAAGACTTGCAAAGTCATCTATTGTGTCACTTATTCCCTTGGTTATATAAGCATGGACTTTTTTTAAATCCGTCACATGCTCATACATGGACGAGCTCTTTAATTCCTTTATGTCGGGCACCAAGATTCCCCCAGGAATGCTTTTGGCTAAAATAATAGTTATTACCAAGGAGGGCAAAGATGCTTATTTTTGTTCTAACTACAGACCTCCCTTATCAATACAGACATAAAACTCTACGCCAAAATCTAAGCCCTGCTTGCCGCAGTTGATTCACCCTGACCAGGTGGGATTTGTGCCAGGTAGGGAGGCTCCTGATAACATCCCACGAACCCCGGGTGTCATACACGCGTCCCGGTCAGCCCGGTACCCTGCCCTGTTACTCTCACTGGATGCCAAGAAGGCCTTTCACTGGGTGGACTAGGAATATATTTGGGCGACCCTTAGGACATTTGGATTTGCTGATGCTCTACTGACTGCCATACAGAGCTTATACTCCTCTCCCTGTGCGGTGGTGGACACTGAGGAGTGTCTTCCCCCTTTCCTATCAGGAATGGAACGCGACAGGGTTGCTCCCTCTCCCTTTTATTGTTTGCCCTATGGATAGAACCCGGACATTAGGGGGTTGGATGTGGGGGGGGTCTCAATATAAAGCGAGCCTGTTTGCAGATGATGTCCTTCTGTATCACATCCCCCCTGGTGTCTGTCTGTTTGGGAGCACCTTAGACTGAAATCTAGGCTATATAATATGCCTTCCAACCTCTGCTACATTGCAATCCAGACTTCCCGGTGGGTTTAGATCCGGTTGTATTTCGGTGGTGGAGGGCGTGGGGAATCACAAAAGTTGGACATTTATATCTTCAGGGCTATATGCATATGGTATACACTCTTACAGATGCCATAAGAGGATTTTTTTCTCTTTGCTGCAATTTACGTCATCCTTGTCCACACATAAACATACCCACACAAAGACGCCAATGATCCCTTTTGAGCGCCTTTGTTTGGCTGAACATGAACGATCGGGCGTTATTTCACTGCTTTATTCACACCTTATCAGCTTTGCATTCCCCTGTGTCCTTCCACACCGCCAGTTAAGGGAGCATGCTTCCCCCCCTTTTTTCCTTTTCTCTTCAGTCTGCCTCACTTCTTAGCTAAGGGGGGGCCTCGGGGTGGGTTAGTTACTACAGTGGGGTGGGGGGAGTGTTGTGGGGTTTTCATTTACGGCCATATGCTACCTTCTAATAGGGTTGTCTCTGTGCCACAACAGCTGGTCATTATGTTGGGGAGCTTTTGTTTTCGACCATGTTACTTTATGGTGAGACAACTTCAGTTATACTATTCTTTTATTTCCTGGTCCATACGCTATGGGGTTTTGACCTATGATGATAAGATACCGTCTGATGGGACCTCCACTAAGTGACCGCGCTGCAACAATAACATCCTTTTTTCATTTATATGGTCAACATGACCTTTACATACCATGAGTTGCGATACAAGATGTATAATTTGTTCTGCACCATTCTCCTTATATGTATGACAATATTTTGTATTTCCTTTGCTGTTACTGGTTTTTGTACCTTTACATACTGTGCACGAACATAACAAAAAAAAAATCTCAACAGAAGTCATCAGCTTTTGTAATGTGACATATGTTTCGGTTTTCTGTCAATAAAAGTTTTAAATATAAAAATCTGTTACATGCTTATGATAGTTTGACAAAAATAATCTAAACTGATACAGCTTTCTTTCAGTGACATTTTAGGCATCCTGAAACCTGGGAATAAGGCACCAAAAAAAATATAATACAGAAAATAATTCTGTAAGACATTAGGTTTCCAAAAAACCAAACGGATGTCAGTTAACGGAATGTGGCACGGACCGGAGTTGGCAGAGTATAAATACACTGGGTTTGTGATATCATCTTTGAGTAAACTCTCTTATACCCACAAGAAAAATTCAGAAAACATAACTCCTACTAAACCAGATCCTTATCTACACACTTCTTTTAAACCCAAGTCTAACTTCTTCCCTGAACAAGAAAAAAGCGAACACATAGACGTTTTCACAGACATGCTTCTCCAAGAATTTGACAACATTGGCAGCCTCTTAATAGTGGGGGATAGCGTCCAAGATACAGGCCTGGATAAAAAACTAACTAAACTAAAAACAGTGGATAAAGGATTAAAAAAAGAGGCAAGGACACTGAATAATGAAATGAGGAAAAACAACCTGTATGACCTATGGAGATTAATGCATCTAGGACAAAGAGATTATACACACTTCTCTAAGGTTCACTGTTCTTACTCTAGAATAGACCTACTTCTAGGTGACATCTTCTAGGTGACAGAAACTAGTGAAAAAAATCTATATAAAAGAAAATACGTGGTCCGATCACAGCCAAGTATTTTTTGAGATCAACGGAAAAAAAATATACATACCAAAAACAACTTGGCGCTTAGACAATGCTTTGATATACAAAGACAACAAAAAGCATATTATAGAGATAACTAGAAATTACTTCCAAGAAAATCAAACAGAAGACATATCGGCCCAAATTATTTGGTGTGCATACAAGGTTGTTATCAGAGGACACTTCATTAAATAAATTTAAAAAAAAAACAGAAAGGAAATAAAGTCCTATCAGATTTATACATAAACTTATATATATTAACAACGGAAAATAAAGAAAATCCAACAAAAATAAACAGAGTAGATTACAAGAAAACATAAATCAAATAGAGATGGACAGAGTACTTAAAAATATGGAAAAACTGAAAGCTAATTACTACTAAAGGAACAATAGAGCAGACAAAATTATGTCTAATAGATTTAAAGAAATTAGAGCGAAAAGTTATAGATTCTGACAAGACATATCCAACCCCAGAAGATATAGCTGAAAGATTTAGGCTATTTTTTCATGGCCTGTATAATTTACCAACAAATTCAGAAAGGATATATAACTACCTATTTTAAAAATACTAGGATTCTCCTCGTTATGTCACTTATTCCCTTGGTTATATAAGCATGGACTTGTTTATGGACACTCAGCAATTTCTTAGAAAATTAACGGTGAAATTTTTTTCTTAAAAAGAGAACAGACAAATTCAGAAAACATAAATTCTACTAAACAGATCCTTATTTACACATTTCTTTTAAATAAAGTTTGAATAAACTTGTTCTCTACAAGTTTATTCAAACATTTTAATCCTTTTTTTTTTAAAATTATTTTAATACTTATCTTCGTACCGGACCAGCAGTGGACTCTGTGAGGACCAAAAGACATTTTGGAACTGTTCTACAGGGTCATTGCCTTTGCTCTAAACCCAAATTGTAAGTGCAATCGATTATTATTTTTTTGATTAATCGGATAACAAAAAATGCAATTTTTTTGTTTATTTAAAAAAATTGACATTAAGATGTGTCATTAACACTTTTATCTCTCTCACAATGGCATTTCTCTATTCACCCTCTTTTTTAGACACGTGACCCCCCAGCTTGCCATTCTGCCCCAGATATGCCTCATACCTCCTATATGCCACTGTCCCCTGAAATGCCTTTTACCCCCGATATGCCTTATACCTCCTATATGCCACTGTGCCCCCGATATGACACTGATGCCACTGTGCCCCATGATATGCCTTATACCCAGATAAGTCCTATACCCTCCTGATATGCCAATCCTCCCCACATATGCCTTATACCTCCCTATTTGCCACTCTGCCCTCTTATATGCCTTATGTCGCCTATATGCGTGTGCCCCCTGATATGCGTTATACCCCCATATGTCTTATGCCCCCCTGATATAAGAAAAACTGACAACACAAAAATAGGTATAAAAATATATGCTTTAAGAAATATAGACAAAAATGAATAAATATTACACAATAGAATCTAAAAATATATAAACATTTGGCCAATACAAACAATAAATCAAATATTACAGCAATCATAAAAAAACACACAATTAAAGAAAACACACAATTAATAGATCCCGAAAAAATTCTACCTGCCCCACCAGGGGTTCATATATCAACAGGAGAAAAAGGGGGCAAATATGCAGATAATACTCCAGGCTTAGCTTACATAGTGGTGCTTATTTGCCCTGTTTTTCTCCTGTTGATATATTAACCCCTGGTGGGGCAGGTAGATTTTATTCTGGGATCTATTAATTATGTGCATTCTTTTCTTTTGGTTTTTATTTTTTGATTGCTATAATACTTGATTTATTGTTTGTACTGTCCATATATTTATACACTTTTAGATTGCATTGTGTATTATCTATTAATTTTTCTATTTATTAAAGCAATTACCGGTCTATTGAGCACGGAAGGTCATGTGACGCCGGTGCTGCATCATGGAAGCCCCAGCGGAAGTGAAGGGAAGTAGCAGAGGATGTCTGCGCACATTGCGCACTAAACTGCGCTGCAGGGGACCCGGATCCTCTCTGGCAACGAGTGGGGGTCTGCTGCTTTTCCCCTACACTTCCGTTGGGGCTTCCATGATGGCGCACCGGAAGTGGAGGGTAGAAGCCGAGGCTGTCTGTGCTACCAGAGAGGATCCACGTCCCCTGCAGAAGGAGGGGTATTTTCCAGAAAAAAATGCATTTTATTATCGATAAAAATCGATTCAACTAATCGATTATTATTGATTCGTTGTTGCAGCCCTAGACACATTTACACTGTGAGTAAGTACATCAAATGCTTGATTTTGTCACCAACAATTAGCAATGCATATAATAATTATCATGTTGTATCTGCAAGCTAGAGGTTTGGCTGGTAGTGTAAATGCTCCAAATAGAAAGAAAACAACACAGCGCTAAAACTATTCACCAGTAGCAATGTTAGCCTATGTGAATCTTGGATTACACGTGAGTGCATCTGATGCATATTTAAATGCTTTAACTTTGTTATGAACACATACTAGAGGTCTCAAAAGTCTCCTCTACATACGGAAGTTTCTCAGAAGATCCCCTGAAATGTCTGCTTTCTTTTGGGCAAATGTGAGTGCATTTGATGCATAATAACCACTAATAAGGATTTCTGTAATACGACACTATGTTTTTCCTTGTTTTATTTTCTCTCCTTTTATGTGCCGGTTTATCAAAAGGAAATTGCTTTCAGAAACAGGTTCAATATTTTAATTTTGATCGCTATAAGCGCATAAATCACTTTTTTGTTTTTTTTTGATAGGGTAAATTGGCAACTATTTTAATAAATTCTACTCAGGAACAGTATTTATTCTTTAAACAACTACAACACACTGGGTATTAGTACAGTCAAATGCCTTATTTTGTCACCAATATTTTAATTAATTATTGGGTTTTTTTTAAACATAAACAAGGTTTTCAGTTAATTTGTAAAGTGAAAAAACAGCCCTAAGATGAATGGAAAAATGTCTTCTGCAGTCCCTGTCTATCAATAATGAATTAAAAATATATCACGGCGGGAACCAGAACTGTGATAGAAACCCCTCTGCTGAAAGGTAAGAAATAAGGCAGCATTGCCAAACACTAATTAACACCCACCAGGCAGTCAAAATACCTGTTTTCCCACCAAATTTCTAGGGTGCTGTGCTAGGCAGTGTTTACACAAAGTCTTGGACAGAGGTGCAGCAGCCTGATCACCCCTCATGGACAGATGTTTCATGGAACTAATACACAGCACACTATAACTTCTCCAATCTGCCCCACTACATTTTCTGCACTAAATGATTCCATTAAGTTGCAGTGTGGCAGATGCACAAAGATTAAGCATCAGCCTCTGCTAACTAACTGTCACAGACTAACACTACAACCTCCATCACTCATTAACTGCTACTGACAAATCAAAATGGTGTCAGCACACACATATCTAATGTTTGTCCCTTCCTCTTGTAAATGCTGATTGGCCAGAGTGAAAAAACTAAGGGGAAAAGACAAAAACCAAAGGTTGTTGGACCCATCAATCACAGCCATATCAATGAGCCCACCCCCACAAGAAAGGGTGGGATCTTCACTTCAGCAGAAAGGACAGGTCTGAGCAGGACAGGAAGTAATCAGACAGGGATATAATACTGGAAATATATATATGTTATTGGAGTGAAGATGGGCAAATGCAAAAAGCAAAGGCAATTTACATAGGATGATAAAAGATTGAGAAATGCAGTGTGCTGCTTCAGTCACACATTCTGTTTCTAGCCACTTAAATTGACACAAGCTGTTTGGGGGCAAAGATGGCCCAGCACAGGCTGCTTGCAGGCAAAGATTTGATTTGTGATTTTCAGACCAAACGTATTAAATACCGGTAGATCTTTAGCAATCGTACTATTGTAGTACAGTCACATTTTCTGGGAGTTAGATTAAGCTAAATTATAGATGTTTTTTAGGGAATTACAGTATTGGGTGAATGCCCATAAGAAATAATGAGAAGAAAACCCTGAAGCGTACCATAAAGATCTTTGTATATGCAAATGGGGTGCCCATACAAAAGGGAGGAAAAGAAACAATAATATTGTAGAATGTCCAATTGATGAATAGTAATGCTCCAAAACTTTAGGGTATATAACATTCCTCAACACATTTGCTGTGGTTTCCTCAAGTGGAAAATTTTCATGCGTAATCTCAATTTCAATACGTTTATCTTGGGTTTTCTCTGTATTACCTTCGCATACTTTAGCATTGAGGTATAAGGTTGTGATTAGTCCTATACGAAAAAAGGCTATTTATTTATATCAGTAATTGAAAATGTGCAGAATTTACCAATATCACTATACAAAGCATGATATATGGCTGATTATAGCGATGGGGGTCTTAAAATAAATTATAAGTGTTAAAAGTGTTTATTTCTAGCTTTTCATACCTGGAAAATCCGAACCATAAATTATGTACATAATTGATTTTATATAATATCAGAGGGAAATAAATATATGCGATCAAAAAATATTAATAGATATCAGTAAAAATGTTAATATTAATGTCAATGAAAATATTAAATGTGAGTGAATTGAGTATCAATAGATAGATAATTTATAATTTAATATGAATAAAAAATTATAATTAGTGTAGGTGAATTCATGTTTAGGATCCACCTTTTATACTGATATTTATATATATATATATATATATATATATGTAACCAAACAAAAAATGGGCACTCACGGGTCTTTGCAGTAAAGTGCATTAAGCGCTATTTTTTTTTTTTCAAAAATAAACATCACAAAGTAATAAAGTCGACATCAAAGAAAAGGTTCGAAAATTAAACAATTCAAGCAATATAGCATTAATTAGCACAAATGTTACATTACATAAAGAAAAGAAAAAGGACTTACAAATACAAGACAAAACATATAAAAAAAAAAGAAAAACACAATAGTGCAATATGTCTCAAGGCTTGTTTTTGTTTGAAATGAAGGCCACAAAGGGCTTCTCACATTTGGTGGGGGCTTCTTCAGTTAGCCCCAAAGTATACGCTTGGGCGATATAATCCTCGCCTTAAAGATTTCTTTGGCAGCTTTCTTTAGCCTCAGCCTTTGAAGCAGTCTGTAGTGTCCACAGTTCCTTTTTGGTGAGCAATTATAGAATTGCTCACTCCTCAGCGCTTAAGTGGTAAAATCCCCACACAAGGTGTTGTGTCTTATAAATAAAAAAATAAAAAAAAGGGTCCAGGAGCAAGATAAAACAGTTTTTAAAAAAACTTTTTTATTTTAAACTTTTGGTAATAAAAACCAACAAAGGATTAATATAAAATAATACACAAACGCGTTTCGCCTAGCACAGGCTTCCTCAGAGTGTGGACACTCTGAGGAAGCCTGTGCTAGGCGAAATGCGTTTGTGTATTATTTTGTGGACACTGAGGAAGCCTGTGCTAGGCGAAACGCGTTTGTGTATTATTTTGTGGACACTCTGAGGAAGCCTGTGCTAGGCGAAACGCGTTTGTGTATTATTTTATATTAATCCTTTGTTGGTTTTTATTGGTTTTTATTACCAAAAGTTTAAAATAAAAAAGTTTTTTTAAAAACTATTTTATCTTGCTCCTGGACCCTTTTTTTTATTTTTTATTTATAAGACACAACACCTTGTGTGGGGATTTTACCACTTAAGCGCTGAGGAGTGAGCAATTCTATAATTGCTCACCAAAAAGGAACTGTGGACACTACAGACTGCTTCAAAGGCTGAGGCTAAAGAAAGCTGCCAAAGAAATCTTTAAGGCGAGGATTATATCGCCCAAGCGTATACTTTGGGCTTAACTGAAGAAGCCCCCACCAAATGTGAGTAGCCCTTTGTGGCCTTCATTTCAAACAAAAACAAGCCTTGAGACATATTGCACTATTGTGTTTTTCTTTTTTTTTATATATTTCATATACATCCATGAGAGCGCAGCCACTAACCCCCTTGTGAACTACTCTACCTGTTTAAGCCAAGAAGAGGAAACCTTGGCAAGTGGTTCTGCTGCTACATCATCTACAACAACTTTGTTTTAAAAAGGACTTTTTTTTTTTTTTTTTTTTGTTGTTGCTTTTAGCGCTTTTATCCTACCCCTTTTAAGTTTACAAGACAAAACATAATGTGGATCCCTGATTTTCATGTCAACTATTTGGAATATAATACTAAATATATAGAGTAGTTATTGTTACAGGTAATAATTTATTACTTGTGTGATCGTTAAGAAATTCCACCATACATGGAGAAAATCTCCTTTAATGAACCACATCTCCAACAATATTATTGGGGGCTATTTTTGTTAATGTTGTTGGCACGAGATACCAACGATTCATAACTTTATATTGCATCTCATTCAAATTTAAACAGTGGATGTCTTTGTACGTTAAATTCAGCGCTATAGTTATTTTACTCCCTATGTCGTTCTCCCATTTTTTTAATGCCGGAGGGCAGTAATCTTTTTTAAGTAGAATGATCAAGTTTAGTGCTTTTGCAAGTAATTTATTCTGGGCCTTTCCTATAATTAAATAGGATAAAAGATCTTGTATTTTGGAGGACTGTTTCCAATTTACTGAATCTAATAAATAGCTTTTAACTCTTAGATAGTTAAAAGATTCACTAATTGGGAGGTTAAACTCAATTTGAAGTTGTGAAAAAGATTTGATGGAGGCTCCCTCGAGCAGATTTTTTATCATAGATATACCTTTTTGTCTCCAAGAGTTTAAGTTTAAATTTCCAATAATATTTTCTATAAGACAAAGTGGAAGAGTATTTATAATTTTGTCCTTTAACCCTAGTCGCTTTTTAATTTGATTCCAAAAAGTAAGGAGATGTGTTAAAGTTGTACTGTTGGACTTTTCCATTATCCCAAAGGTTTTTTTAGTTGGGATCCAGAAGAGTTAATAAATCTTTATATGGATAACTCAATGGAATCTCCCCTCTGTACCAAGATTCTAAAGGTGCTTCCTGTCTCTGCGTTAGACAGGCGTGAAATAAAAGAGCTGCTTGAGCATAATCCTGGATAAGCGGAACACTGAGACCACCTTGCAATTTGTTCTTAGAAATTAAATGAGGATTCAGTCTTGGTTTTTTAGGACCCCATATAAATCTATTAAAGGAGCGTTGAATTAGCTCCAACCAACTAGAGGGAATCCTCAAAGGAATCATCCTAAATACATATAAGAACTTAGGTAAAATATAGGCTTTGATTACGTTTATCCTCCCCCACCAAGAAATGAATAAACCACGCCATTTTTTAAGCAAGAGGTTTATTTCTTTTATCAAAGGCATAAGATCAATTTCCATCCAGTTACTAGGGGTGTTTGAGATTTTAACTCCTAAAAAACAGAGGGATTCATTAGCCCAGCTCAGACCCATTTTCTCTATTTCGTGCTTTTGTTCTGCTTCTAAAAACAGTGGGAGTACAGTAGATTTATTTATGTTTAATTTATAATTGGAAACAAAACTATATTTGTGTATTAAGTCCAGAACATGGTTCAATGAGTTTAAAGGATCTTTAATTGTAATTAATACATCATCCGCATATAGTTTTATTTTCTGAAGATCACCCTCTCCACAACCGACTATATCCGGACAAGCTCTAATATCTCTCGCCAGAGGTTCTAGTGAGAGAATATAGAGCAAGGGAGAGAGGGGGCATCCCTGCCCTGTTCCGTTTGTAAGAGGAAACCAGTTAGAGTTTATACCCGAACCAAATACTCTGCCTTTAGGGTTATTATATAGGGCCATAACGGCCTGTTGGTATTTCCCTTGTATTCCAAAGGCACTCAGAGTTTCAGCCATGTATTTCCAGCTGACCCTGTCAAACGCCTTTTCGGCATCTAATGACAGGGTCAGCTGGGGAGCTGCTTTTTGTAAGTTATGTTCAAACTGGCCCAAAAGGGCTCTTATGTGATTTGTTGCTGACCTACCTTTTATGAAGCCAACCTGATCACTATGTATCAGCTGTGGCAATACAGGGTTAAGTCTCTGGGCCAGAACCCCTGCATATATTTTTATATCTGTATTTAATAAAGAAATAGGTCTGTAGCTATTCTCTGGGTCTTTACCTTCTTTTAATATGGGAATAATATTTCCTCGCAAGAGTTCTTCTGGTAGAGACCCTTTATCCATAATCTCATTAAATACCCGGACTAATTGTGGAGCAAGATCCTCTATGAAAATCTTATAAAATGTGGCATCAAAGCCGTCTGGTCCAGGGGATTTCCTCTCCTTAAGTCTACGGATTTCTCTTTGAACTTCTTCCAGGGAGATTTTTTCATTTAATCTATCTATAGATTGGTTAGAGAGTTTTATAAGGCCATGAGAAAAGACCGGAGGTGGTTCGAAACGTTGGCCGTGCTGGTTGAAATAAAATAGTGCTTAATGCACTTTACTGCAAAGACCCGTGAGTGCCCATTTTTTCTTTGGTTACATATATCTGGCTATTTTTGGAGCACCGGGGCAAATAAAAGCCTGTGTATATATATATACCAGTTATATATATATATATATATAATATATATTGTACTGAGGAATGATCTACCAAGCGTTAGATAACGTGTATGAAATACATGTATAATAAAATCTAAACTGGAGGATAAAAAAGGGAATAACCTATGGTTTGTTAATTAAAGGCTAATATATCCAGGTCTATATTTAACCCTCCCTTTTTAATAGTTTTCAGTTTCAATATCCATTGGACATGGTCACTGAAAAATATTTTTTCAGGTTGTCCTGGTTTATCTCAGAAGCAGAAATGAAGAGACTGACTCCCCAGTGCGTTCCCCCACTGAGCATCTGTTTTAGCTTCGGATAAAAAGACATGGGGATGTAGGGAACTATGGAGAGAAGTTAAATGTGTTTAGTTAGGGGCGCTCGTGTAAATTTGGGGAAAAGAAGAGAAAGAAATAATGGTGTAGCCATCAATTATTGCACTCACGATATTTCTGTGATATTCAGGCTCTTCTCAATATCTTCACATCTGAAAATGTGAATGGAGAAAGAGAAGAGACAAGATTGCCCTGTGCTTCATTGCAAAATAGTCAAAAAAACTGTGTATGGATCAATAAGCCAGAAAGGAAGAATCACAATTGGATCTAAACGTGCTAAACACTTTCAAAAATGCAATTAGTGCAAGTGCTTGTGCTAAACTCCATAAAGGATGTGCAAAATATCACAGAAGAAGGAATTAATCATAAATCATGAGCGAATTTATTAGGGGGACAAAAACCTTAACATATATAAAATAGGAATATGTTGTAAAATGGTTAAACAAAAAAAAAACAGGATTATTATTATTATTGTTGAACGGTAGGTGGTTCAAAACCAAATTTACCCCCTGAATAGAGGAAAGGGAGAATGCGGTATTTTATTGACCACAAAGTAGAACCAGAAACAAATGTGCAATTTGGCAGCAAAAATATTTAAGTGAACAAAATAAAGTTAAAAAAGTTAACCCATTTAAGTTAATCCAGATAGAGACAACCTTAGATGGATGTCAGGTCCTTAATCATGACATTGCATAGTCTAGACATTGGCCTCAATGAATCTGGATAATCAGCAACCCGAAACAATGATGAATAGATGGATCGGATTGGATGAGTGCTATTTCTTAGCGTTTTAAGTAACACAAACATCAGCATGAAATACTGGGTTTAGAGCATTTGTAACATCCTTTGAGATGTAACCAACTGCGTACATTATCACTGGTTGAAAAATCACTAGGAGACAATTAATACACTACAACGTAGTGTACAGCCTTTTTTTCGCTACTACCTTAACACTATTTCTGAGAATCTCACTGAGGATATCATTTTCATAAAGCACCGGTAAATGCCTGATTAAAATATCCTTTATGTGTGCTATATGCAGTGGAAAATATAATATGCTTTGGATCATAATTAGCGTATTTTTTTGGGCTTATAGGATGAAACATCTGAATCTGTGGTGAATAATAAATCCCTACGTTTTTTGAGCTTACAATATTTTGGGCTCTATTTAAGATGGTATTTGAGTAACCTCTTATTCTGAGTCTACTGGTGATGTCATTATTTGTGATGTCATAACTCAATTCATTTGAAGAGGCTCTTTTAGCAAGAATATATTCACCTACAGGGAGATTACGAATTACACGTCAAGGGTGGCAACTGGAAGCATGTAATGTACTGTTCCTAGACGTGGGTTTACAGAACAAAGATGTGACCACCTTGGCTCCAACCATCTTAATTAGGATTGGATCCCAAGCCTTCTTCGAGTGCTTTCAGTTGTTCTACTATGGTTCTCTCCAGCTTTTCATTTTGTTACTTTAAGATGCTGAAAAAAACATTGAATATATGTCATATTTATTTGTATTGCAATTGTTAATAAAACATCACATAATCTCACTGAAACTACACTGAAAAGAGTTCATGTTCATTTACATGTTAAGGCTTATAAATTTGCTGTTACTTAGCTGCCCAAATAAATCCATGTCCAGCCTGTGATGATGAAACATGACCAGATAATTAAAACTGATATCCAACAATACATCCCTTCTTATTATTTCCATGCAAATAGCACTTCCATGCATGCATGTATCTAGTCACGGTAATAAGATATATTCATGGCGTATCCAATAGTAGGAATAACTTCTCACAATCTCCAGAGACCTGGGATGAAGACAGAAACAAATTCCATAAAATGTACGCACCGTATTCCCACAGCAAAGTGTTTCACTTTTGTGATTTACTACCTAAAATGAGTAATGGTGATAAACAGAACAATAATAATATGCATTTGCTTCATTACTTTTACTGTTATTAAGTATGTGCGCTACTAATTCCCTCATGTCACACTATATACCCTCTCCCCCGCTACCCACTATATATCCTCTCCCCCCCTACCCACTATATACCCTCTCCCCCCTATAAATATATCCTCTCCCCCCCACCCACTATATACCCTCTCTTTCCCCCTACCCACTATATACCCTCTTCCCCCTAGCCACTATATACCCCCCCCGCCGTAGTTCTCTCACCCAGAAGTCCAGCGACGGGAGCACAATGCTGCTGTCTTCCTGCACGCTCGCTAGTGCCCACTGCTGAGCGCCGTAATATGATGTCATATTTCGACACCCAGCAGTGAAGCAGCGGCTTTTAAACGCTGTCTTCTTTTTTTTGATGCGGGGGAGAACGAGGGGTGCCGAGCAGTTGCTAGGCGCCCCTCTCTCTTACCTCCACATTTCAGTACTTCAGTCATACAGGATTCGTGCCCGCTACAAGGTTTGCAGGATTTCCTCATTCTGCACATCTAGAACAATACAAATGTAATTATTTGCAATATTTAGTTATTACATGCTTCGAAATGATATTGTGTAGATAATCAGCCTAGATACATGATTATTTCACACAAAATAAACAGATATTTTGAGTTTACAGGCCAGTGTTGCTACTTGATAATATGATCTGTCTTTTTTTGTGCCATGCGAAGGACTTATGAACCAAAATAAAAATGTTAAATATAATTTTCTGGTAGTCTCTTGCCTTTTGCATATATTGTTGTCTCCAGTGCAAAAGCATAGCGGACACTGAGCAATCTTTTCTAAAACAGAAATAAAAAGTCATAGTTATATTAAATGGTTATAGAAACAAGCAGCATATTCTGGTGGCAATACCGCATCACCAAAGTCAACATCCTTTTTCTCTAAGAAGGGCTTGTCTGTGATGCTCAGTGTTTCACTTTTGTGATTTACTACCTAAAATGAGTAATGGTGATAAACAGAACAATAATAATATGCATTTGCTTCATTACTTTTACTGTTATTAAGTATGTGCGTTACTAATTCCCTCATGTCACACTTGCTCTTTTACAAACCCCCTAAGTCGCTTTTTGATTATTTTTGCCTCAGGAATGCTTTGCCTTTAATGCGGCAAAATAAAATATTTTATCTCACAGAAAACAGAATCCTTTTAGCAGTGGTATTTTTGACAAACATTCCATGAACAGTAGTTCCACAATTTAGTTAATAAACCAAATTACTTCTCATGTCATATACAGTTTAATGTGGAATAACGCAATGCTCTGATATTACTTGGTATTTTGGAATTTGATAAACTGCAATAACAATTGTTGACTTAAACTACTTTTTAGTCTTCAGTGAAATATGTATTCTAGTTGTGAAATGTCTTATAAGGTCTTGTGAACATTACCTTCTTAAAAACGCACTGGATTGGTTCACATCGGCATGCCAATTTAAACCACAATCAAACATTACTTCTTGACCTTTGATTATGTCTGTAGTCCGATCTAAAATAAAAATATCAAAGGTGTTATATATATCATGACCTCAATATTATATCAACTGTAGTATAAAATGTGCAAAAAAGACTAATTTCTTTTATAATTAGTAGCGCAAGGCCAACTCAGATATGCATAGACCTCCACCCAGAGGCGTATGTACTGAAAATAGCACCTATGGCAAGCACTGAATTGTGCCCCTGTCTAAAGCCCATTTACTAGCCCCTATCACTTTCTACCCCCCTCTCTCTCCCTTATCACTTTCTACCCCCCTCTCCCTCCCTTATCACTTTCTAACCCCCTCTCCCTCCCCACTTTCTAACCCCTCTGCCTCCCTACCCACTATATACCCTCCCTCCCACCACTATTATACCCCCCTCCCACCAACTATATAACCCACCTACTATATACCCCCCCACCCACTATATACCCCCCCATTTAAATAAGTGATAACCTTTATAATGTAACTTACATTTTTCCTCGAGTCAACGAGTCATCTTCCTACGACAACTGGATATTTTCATTTGCTACAGTGTGAGGAGCAAAACACTAACCTTTACATTGGCTATGACCTCCCATGCACGGTACCTTTACTTCTTCACTGTTCTTACAGCTTGTGAGAGTTTGGATCATCAAGCCTGCAGAAAAACATTTAAAAAATCAATACAATGATGGCTGATATGAAGAACATTCTGAGTAATATAGACCTTTTCTGGTGACAGTATCCCTAAAATGGGAACCCCTTAGTGGTTGTTGTCCTGTTTCCATTCTAGGGGCTTCTGTTGATTACAATATATTGCTTCTCTCCTTAGCAAAGTAGGACTTATCTTAACCTCTCAGGCGCCACACTCTTAACAGCACCTCTTGGCTGCTCCATTGGATTATGTCCTTTCTCTGTATTGCATGATACATTTCTGATTTCTCTTTCACCCGTTAACACTCATACCCTCAATCACCAGCAATTAGGACGTATTATATGTGGAGAATCATGCCAGTGCTGAACAGTTGGACCCATAATGTTGACAAGGATTGTGATTTGTTGTCGTGATTAAAGTATATTAGAAAGACACTTACCACATGCTTTATCCCCTAAAAAGAGAAGAAAACAGAATAAGAAAATGAAAAAAAAATGATTTGCTATTTAACACTAAAAATACAAAGATAAATGTTTTTACATTGTATGTTATTCCACAATAAATT
Source organism: Spea multiplicata (assembly GCA_009364415.1). Taxonomy (NCBI): domain Eukaryota; kingdom Metazoa; phylum Chordata; class Amphibia; order Anura; family Pelobatidae; genus Spea; species Spea multiplicata. The sequence continues at coordinate 20,253 of VKOC01049587.1, forward strand.
AAACGTGGAAATAAATGATTTTATTCCGTTTTTAGTTTACAGAGTTATAGATTTAGTAAAACTATGTGGATAAATACTAAATAAGACATGTCCTCATAGCACTCCTGGCTTAAAACCAGGTCAATTAATATATAATAGTTTGGAACATTTGGAATTTTGAAGTTTTGGAAAGGAATTTGGAAAAAATCTGTAGTCATTGTTTTACGCCATTTGGGATAAAAAAAACCACATATAGATGTTTAGAAACTTTAAATTTTGCTTACCTTTCAGATTAGGACAGTACCCTGGAAACAAAGATAACATCATTAATGCCTCTTCTGTAAAGTGTATTTGCACGCATACAGTATATATCGGCCAATTGAACTATTCAAGTTATCCATAAAGGTTACAACCAATGCCCTGCCAAATAACTGCAAAGACTGCTTTCTATCTATCCCTAGGAGTCTTCTTTCTTAGCCCTGTTGCTGACTATGAGGGGATCAAGATATAAGCTTCTCCATCACACATTTATATTACGTGTTCCCTCTCACATGATGCACTAAGCAGGGAGCTAGGATACAGTCTAATATCCAAGAACTCCACTCCACTAGGAGAGCACTCAATCCCCACTTAATCACAAAGTATGTCTGCTTTGAGTGGGGGGTGACAGAGCCTAATAATGTGATTATGTGGGTTAGGGTGGAAGCTGAGGTCTGGATAAAATTATTATTCCTCATAAATACATAAATCGATATAATTCCACAATAGGTGGTCTGTTGCCCAACCTTTAATGTAACAAGAAAAAACCCAAAATGTGAAAATAAATACCCGCATACTGAGCATAAACATGATGAACTATATAGAAATTAATACAGAACTACCAGTAATCTCTTTACACATAATGCAAAAAACACAAAACATCAAATCTAAAAAATAATCCTCATTATTGTTAATGCTCTATTGGTTAATTACCTGCAAAGTTACATTTCAAATCTAATATTAACACACTAGTTATTTAGGTTTCCAAAGAGATTGTGCGTCTTAAATCCTTACTTACTTTCTGTCATAAACCGGGTAATGATGGCACTGAAGTTTGCTTTAAGGTGTTTCAAACTCGCATCGATGGTGTTCATGAAGTGAGTTCCTACCAAAAGAAAAAAGTTTAGTTACGGGCCAAATACATACATTTCCCTCCCATTCTGTGATCGTCGGGATGCAGGGGTAAACATATACTTTACAATATCCTTTATTCATGTTTAGAATATCGGGTCGGTGAAGACTAAACCTCTATTTGTCTCCTTTGAGGAAAAGTACCTGTTAGAACATTATTTTTAATTACGTTCTACCCCTTCCAAATCTCAGCAACAATTTGGGAATAAATGAATCCCCGATCTGCTGCACAGAAGTAAAGTTGATTTGAGTCGTTGAACGAGCATCTGCCAGTCAACATGAAGTAAATGTATCGACAGTCCAGAATGGAGAGATCTGATAACATTAAAGTTAAAGTCACATCTAGTTGGTGTCGCATTGCAGTTACAGAGTATGCGGGGGCAACCCAGCCAAGGCATCATATCATGTATACAAAGAATGTGCAGTGGATTCAAATTGCAGCATAACTCAATGTAGAGATAAGACTATACATTTGTGCTTTTTTTTGTTGTTGTTGAGAAAATAACAAAAATTAACAAAGACAAGAAAGGAAATGAAAAATAACAGTAAACGAACGAGACCAGGAGAGGTATATTCAAGTACCACGCTTCGTCCGACCAAGGGGTCAAGCAACAAAAGCCATTGTATCGCATGTAGATTATATTTCACAACATAGCAATGGAAGACAAGACATATACACCATTAGTTAGGTAGAGGTCAATGCCCGCAAACAAAACCATACAGTATGTTGAAAGACCAGAGTAACTTGACGTTGCAGTTTTGATGGCAGGGTGAGTATGTACGGTTCCCACATCTCATAAAATTTCTCACCACGTCCCTCCTTATCGCGTAGGACCATAGTCCATTCCAGAAACATGGCCTAAGTGACCCTATTCTTCCAATAAGATAAAGAAGGAGCTAACGGCTTTAGCCAGTGATCCAAAATAGATTAAACTGCTATCAGTATTAAGTAGTCTAGCAAGGCTATCCTGTACCTCCCCTTGGTATCATGAATCATAGATGCCCAGCAGAATATCAAAAGACATAGTAATGGGATCGCCACCCAGTATGCTGCCTATGACACGGCCCCTAGACCTCCAAAAGGCGGGAAGGTTGGGGCAGGTAAGTAAGCAGTGATCAGCTGACCATATCAGCCGAGATCATGGCACACTTACAACAGTGGCATGGTGTACGGGCGATAAATGTGGATAGCTGTCTTGTAGATATGTACGTTCTATGCCGCAGCTAGAGTGTGGTGTCATGGAACCAGGAGGCTTGTAAGTTCTTCAGTCTACGAGTATAAGCTTGTAATAGATCGCGTGTAGTGAGAGAGCTAGTATGGAGGATAGTAGACCATCTGGTGATGCCAGATGTGGAATCGGAATAATTCAGGGGAAGGAAAATCGCCCTGTATAGATTGGATATGGAGCCTTTGCCTGAGTATGAGGGATTAAGAAGCAAATCCAATATATGCTTCCTTTGGGTGGGATGTATACGGCGTACAGTTTGTTGTAGATAATGTTTAGCTTGCATATACGGCCATATATGTGAAGGAGGTAAGGAGTACTTTTCCTTGAGGAAAGGAAATGTATGATAATCCCCGGAAGATGGGTTGAAATTATCTGCTAATAAGTTTATACCCTTGGCCCTCCAACTCTGAAATCTGGTGTCTGGACTTAGCCCTTGAAATTTACAGTTGCCAGTGAGGGGCAAAAAGAGCGAGTAGGCAGAGTTGCCATAGAGCGACCTACGGGCACTACCCCAGGCTTGTATAGTAGCCATTATAAGGGGATTAGAGCGACAGGAGACTGGGATGTCTCTTGTGGGAGCGTGTAAGAGATAATTTAAGATCCACTCTAAGCAAAAGTTTTGGTCTCGTCTCCAATCAGTGTAGTGGTCAGTGTGAGAGATCCAGTCCTTCGCAAACCGAAGAAGACAAGCAGCGTTGTATAATTAGATATTGGGAAGGTTTAGTCCACCATTGGACTTTTGTTGTGTCAGTTTCTGAAAGCTAATTCTGAGCCACTTTCCTCT
>VKOC01049588.1:0-45038 GCA_009364415.1 Spea multiplicata
TGCTCGGTTTGAACTTCAGCATGTTGTCTTGACCACGTCTACATACCTAAATGCATTGAGTTGCTGCCATGTGATTGGCTGATTAGCTATTTATGTTGACAAGCAATTGAACAGGTGTACCTAATAAAGTGGCTAGTCAGTGATATATTTTACTTTTACTACTTAATGTGCTCTGTAGTACTTTTAGGCAAATTATCAGGTTTGACGTATGAGATTTAGTTATGAATTCCCTTGATTGCTTGAAATTGTCAGATCATAAAAAGGGTTATCTTTCTTACTCAGCTCATGTTTTAAAGATATTTTATTTAAATCAATAAATTTCAAAACGGTCAGATGAGATTGAATGCATCACCATATTATATTTAGAGAAATTACAGTACATCAGAACTACTGTATTAGAATATTTTGAAAGTACTTTTTATAAAAAGAAAACGTATCTCTTAGATATTAAGACTATATTTGAAACCAGGATTATTTTATAGAAAGTACGCAGAAGTTGGTCTTTCCTCCTTTTTGTCATTGTATAGTTATTACAGTAGACCACCTTAGCATCAACACAACAATCGTACCTGACAGCTTCCTAGGGTAGGTTACTCTGAGCTCTGGGCAATCATTTTCAGTGTCAAAAATAAGTAAAACAATTTAACACATAATAAAAACAATTGGTGAGGATGCCGTGAACCGCCCATTAATCACTAAACGATTTGGCAAGAGTAATAATGTGTCATACTAGTAGTATTTGCCATGACCTTATGCAAAGATAAAAGAAAAAATGTACACACAAAAGTTATCCGGTCACTGATAAAGTTAACAAAAAGAAAAGGTGTAGTTAAGTGTAAAGTGTAAAAGGTGGGTCCGTGCCTAAGATGGACTGAAAAGACGATGGTTTCTGGAATGTTCTCCAAGAAAGCCACTATAGCCAATTGCCATATGCACGCCCCTGGGCCATGGCCAGAAGATCTTCCATATTAAAAATATATATTACTTTTTGAACCCAAGCTATAGGAGGAGGAGTAGCCAGGACCTTCCAGTATCTTTGGATCATAGCTCTAGCAGCATTTATAAGGTGGATTGTGAGCGAGCGCTTATAAGCGCCTATTGGTGTATTTATGACGTGGAGGAAAATTAGGGGAGCACCAATAACTGGAACAAAGCTGGAAATGGGAACACTAAAACCAAGAGCTCCTGCTCAGGAAATGTAATAACTGAGTACTGGGGTGGACAAAGGAGAGGGTTTATAGCAACAGACTCCCCCGTGGGAATTCCTGGCAAGGGACATTGTTAAAGCACATCGTGCAGAAGTGCCGGCAGCGGAGACTGTTTCTGCTCGCATCGCCGCTGCCGGTGAACGTCTGCACAATGCGCTTAGACAACCTCCCGTGCCGGCACTCCCCCCGTGAAAAGTGCTGGCAGGGGAGGCTCTCTGAGCGTATCAGAGAGTAGGATGCAGGTCCCCTGCACCGCTGCGGGGGATCTGTATCCTAACCCCGCTGCCTGCCCGGCGCCCGGAATTGCATGTCCCGGCGTCGGGCGCTAAACCCCGAATATAGGCCGTACCCCCACTTTAAACACATAAAGTGGGGGGGAAAAAGTGCGGCCTATATTCGGGCAAATACGGTATATTCACCTGTCTCAAACATTTGCATATTAGCTTATAAAATGGATACATTTATTGATGCAGTTCTTTGTTGTATTTGTTAAGGCATGCATTGGTTTAGGCGCTGAATTATCAGATACTGGGCTATGATACATTTCCATCCATCTGAGATGTTGGGGACTGTTTTGCGGATTTGCGCACGGAGAGTTGAATAGCTAACTAGTGAGTACGCATTTTAGCATGCAATCTGCATTTTCTTGAAAAGTCCGTGTTTTGGAAGGGTCATTTAATCAAGCCACATGTGCATCCAATTAAGAACTTATTAAACTGTGCTGCTTCATTATAATTTGCTACCTTTGTAATTACTGCAGCAAACATCTTGGTAAAGGAGAAGTCTGTTTTAAAATGAAAATTTCTATGAAATAAACAAATATATATATATAATGTAAATGGGTTTATCCGTATTAGTCCAGTAGACACAATGTAAAAAAAAACAGAGTATTGCAGAGTATGCGGTGATACCTTTTTTTTATTGGACTAACATAATATTTAAAAGACAGGCTTTCGAGAGTTATCCTTCCTTCATCAGGTCTGAAGCAATACTGATCAACACGACAGAGGTTATCACTTAAAACAAGTGATGGTATTAGAGATGGGTAGGGTGGGGGTTGAGTGTCATAAATAATAGGCCTCTCTGCATTTTTCTCCTCCAGGCCTATTATTTATGACACCCCACTCAACCCCCACCCTACCCTTCTCTAATACCATCACTTGTTTTAAGTTCTAACCTTTATCATGTTAATCAGTATTCCTTTAGACCTGATGAAGAGAAAATAATTTATTATGTTAGTCTAATTGTTAGTACATTTTATATATATATATATAGATATATATAGATATATAGATATATATATACACACAATATGCTGCTCTAAAATATAGTTTAGCATAGCAAGTAAATAATACCTTAGAACTGTGTGTTTATTGTACTGTGCTACCCCGAGTGGGTAGAAGATGTAGAAGTTATAGCTTGCATGTAACTATGTAATGTGCATTCTGTGTGGGTTTATTCTGTGCACACTGTAATTATCTGTCATCAGTGTCATGTTTCTATCACATCAGTTATTTCAGAAGTAATTACCAAAGAACTGATGCAGAAGAGAAACTGGAAAATGTCATATTTGAAATTTTTTTCCTGCATCTTTTTCTGTGTGCAGTGCTTTCTACCTAGTTATTATTTGCCAATAAATATGGAGAAGATTGCAACTGCATTCATTAAAAGCAACAGAGGGTGAAAGCTAAACATTTGCAACCAATCATTCAGAAACATATTTGTGGTATATGATTTACCTTAAATACCCTTACGCCTTTGCAATAAAACAAATCAATGTTATGATATCATTGTAATGTTTAGTTGGTTTTTTTTTAATCAAACTCTATTTAAGAAGTCTAATAAACAAAAAAAAGTTTACAAGCTTGTAGAAATCCAAATCAAACAGGTACTTAAAGATCATACGTCAAGTTCAAAAACCTTCCAAACATTTAAATGATGCTTGGAAACCATCTTTTCATGTGATAACCCCAATAAGACCTGACTAGCTGGGTCGGTCACTTCTGCCTAAGATGTTTGTAATATGATTAAATAAAATAGACAGGTCTAAGGTTTTTATCAGTCCTTGATCTTGTCTTAGAGTCAGGGTAACGCCAATCCCATGCATGTTTAAAATACCTCACTGTATTAGCCTCTACCTGGTCTGATGTAAAGCTGTTCCATTTATCTACCACCCTCTCAGTAAAATTGCCTGAGTTACTTTAAGTCCTCAGAAATAATAATGCCCCAGTCTTTTTTTCCATTGTCACTGATATGCCTTAGGATTTTTACACTGCAAGTGCATAATTTTACATTTATCAACATTAAACTACAGTTGTTATGCTCTCAACCATTTTTTTATTTACTATTATGTTGTGCTTCTAACAAATAAGGTATGGAGTCCAGATGCCGGAGATTGTTTGCACACAAGTGGGACTGTGTATGGCAGCAACATACAAAATCTAGTAGCGCTGTACAAAAGGCACAAGGCAGGAGATGTGGTCAGGAGAATGCAGATGTTGGGGCAGGCAGCTGGGGTTCAGATCTGATATAGCGAGGTAAAAGGTAATAAAAAAACAGTAACAGATTAATTCAGCAGAAATCCCAGAGGAAGACAAGTAGTACTGACAGGCAGGTTCAACTTGATGAAGCACAGACTTGAGGGAGAGATGCAGTTTTATAGGCAGCAGGTGATCGATGATGTTTGGCAAGCATGTCTTCAGGTGCACAGTGTTTATGCATTGTCATAGCAATGCCTATGCTTATGAATATGTGCACTTGGCAATACCACCTGATGATGGCAAGGAGCATATGGGAGCATAGAGTAGGAGTGCCCTAGTGGTGATGGGTGTCTGGACACATGTATGACTTTCCCCAAGAGGCGGAGCTGAGGAACATGGTGACTCGCGGCTGATGCAACCGCCATCTTGGATTAATTGAGAGTTCGACAGAGACATAGCAATATGACAGTGGTGTTGTGTGACGTGGAACTAGAATTGCCAAATTCTAATCCTCTGGAACTGCTATCAATAGCAACTGAAAAAAAAGTCTGTCAACAGTTTTGCTAGGACACTCCAAGGACTCTTCTAATAACTGTGGGTGTATCCCATGAGGTCCCATTATTATTATTATTTATTGTTTTATATAGCGCCATGAAATTCCGTAGTGCTGTACAATGGGTGTTTTTACTTTGAAGATTTAAAGTAGTATCGCATAATCTAATAATGCACTTTGCCTACTTAAGCTTAGCTTTATATTTAAAAAACAAAATACTGTCTGCACTTCTCACCCTAATAAAGTTGGCAACAAATATATAAACATAATATAAATGAGAGGTTTTGGTTATATGAATTGGCCAAAGCATAATTAAGCTCCCCCAACACATTAATAAGGTTTTGGTAGCAGTATAAACTGCTTTGTGTGCCCACTATGTAGGAGGTGAGAGTAGGTTCTCACCCTATTGAGAGTGTGCCTTGACGTGGCGGGTGAGCCTGAGACTAGCTTAGCACACCGACATTTTTTCTTTTCCCTGTTAGCTTTATATTTGCTTATTATTACTGAACTTCCACTGTTTTTCCCTAAACCTCATCAAACTCTGAAACAGTCATTCTTCTTGTCTTCATATTGGTTAATACACTCATGCATTTGGATTTGTACGAATTGCAAATTTAATGAATTTAGGCAAATTCAGCAATTTGTATGAAGCCATGAAAATGAGCCCAGACCCTTTATGAAGCATACTAAGACAAAGCAAAAAGCTCTGTATTTTTTGTCCAAAATTAGCGTGCCCCTTCACTCACACTCTCACTTTCTCATTATCATTTACTCTCTCACACTCTCCAAATGTTTGCGCTTCCAGTGACCTCACCCCTAATCCTCCAATTGGGGCAGAGATGATCCCCTCCCTAATTGGAGGATCAGGCTAGAGGATGTCACTGAAAGGGTTATCATTTTGACGGAGGTTCGCGCCAGGTTATGTCTGTGGAGATGCATGCTAAGATAAAAGATTAAAGAGAAAATGAAAAAGAGAAGACAAAAGATAAAGAACAAGAAAATCGGGAAGCGGAAGTGGTCGGCAGAAAAGGTAGAGAAGCATTTACAGAGTGGCGAGAGAGTGAAAGAAAATGTGACAATTAGTGACAATTAGAGTGAATCTGGGCACCGGGCAATGAATTTTGTTTACAAATTAAAAATGTCCCCGTTTTCCATTGCCTGAAAACTAATGGGCCAAAAACAAACCAAAAAATGTTTTTGCTCATTTGCATGTGTCTGTTGGTTAAAATAAATATTAATAATATCTGGCGCCAAATTCTCATTTCACAAACAAAGTTATCTCCAAAGAAATTAAATTAAATTAGAGGTTTTATTTTCTGTGTTACACATCGTTCGTCTTATCCAATAAATGCAATATCTACTAATGCAATTACCAATATAAACTGCTGTCAGGTCACCACTGGCTCCACTCTTAAAGTAGGTTCCATATTAAAATGTTATAATAAACCTGCATGCAAATAAGCATATTCTTCTTTATTTAAAACTTCTGAATTAAGGTTTTATTGTGATTTAGAGATTTTTTTATCCTCCCATTGGCATGGACAAATGGAACAGCTAATGTATTTCTGCTAAAGACACATCAGGTAAGATCTAGTTGGTAAATTGTTGCTTTATAATTAAGAGACCCAATTTTTCGCATTCTTGGTAGCTGAATAACAGTATGTTACACTATTTAAAAACAACAAATGACTATCTTTCAATTAATAAAATGTGCTTTATTCACAGGCTGCGGGCTGTATTTGTAACTCAGGCTGACATCCATATTGCACATTCACCGTTCCATGGAGCTGAACTAAACCCAATATAATCTTTGCTGAGCAGGCTTACTTCTATACATAAACTCTGCCAGCCAATTACTTAGAAACATTTTTTTTCAGGTCCCAAAACACCAGCAGGTCACACGATTTAGCACCAGCAGGAAGCATATTATACAAGTAAATAGCAATTTTTGAGCTTTCAAATAGAAATGGAAATTACCAGCCAGATTAATATTGACAGTAAGTACACACAAACAGTATAAGGAAGCTGTGTCAGCAGCAAGTTCTAGAAAGCATAAAAAATATTTTACTAGTCTATATTAAAATTATAGTATAGTATATAGTATTTTCTGATTTATATATCCCCACCTAGATTTGGTGAAACACACATAAACAAAAACATATTTGAATTTGTTATTTATTATTATGGTGTGCTAATTCAAATACATAGTATAAGCTATAACCATAGTATTTTTAAAAAAGTAATATAAATAAAACAATAATGGTAATTCAGAAATTAATTTCCCAGTTATTAATCAAAAGATTTGCCAGGTTGATCAAGATTTGACACATTTCAGCATCATGAGGTCTGCCCAAATAGAGCTAGTTAGAAGTTAAGGAGTTCAAGAACTATTCAAGGGAGTAGTGGAAATATCAGGGTTCTTGTTCAGCTCAAACCAAGAACCTTGGACTTGGACACCTGGGACACCAAGGACCTTGACCTTTCCCTTTTGAGCCATTTGGAGCTGTTAGAGCTATATACTGTAAATCTCTGCATGCCCACTAAATGATGTATCTTACACTATTTCAGTATGTGGCTGCGCATATCCAGTTGACAGTCACATGCTAAATCTACCATACCAGTAGCAATAAAGGTATGTGGGTAGCACCATAAGGTATCAGCCAATGACTAGTCCAGGCCTGTATCTACGGTGATCTTTTTATCATCAGGAAAACCCTTTATAACCCTGCTTATGCATTTTTGTACTTTTATCTAATTTTGGTGATTGGATAACTTGGTAACTGATTTCTGGTTACTACTTTGTTACTGCTCATCCTATTAGAATTGAATATTGCTACTGAGCCCGGCCTGCTATCTGGACAGAGCTTTCATTTATTTCTCTTTTTTAGTATGCCTTCTGGTAAGTACAGCATCATGCAGATGATCCTCAGGCAGTGTTTTCCACCTGAACCTACCAAAAAACATACTGTTAGGAGCTGCCGTAGGCCTCACCCAATTCTCCCACTCGTCCCATCTGTGGCTGCCATTCTTATTGCTGAGCACCAGGATAAGTCATATCTTGGTGCTCCATCTCTTCAGGACTGTTGAATACTGTGTTGGATACTGTGTGATATGGAGTGGAAATGGGCTAGTTGGGGAGATCTCCCTTGTAAATAGCCATTGAGCTGTGGAGCACCTGGAAGCTGAATCAGTTCTGTCCCAGAGGTTCTGCTGTCCCCAGACCTGCCACCCTAGCAGATCAGCCTAGTCCAGAATACACATTACATTATATCCATTAATATAGCACCAGCAGATTCCTAGAGCTCCTAAAATAGAGTCTGAAGAATATTCTAAAATCACAAACAATAACAAATTTACAATCCAGTACGCAACAAGAACTCTTTTGCAGTTTTCCATTGAGTTTATGGTGAAAAGCAGATAAAGGATGAAACTCTGCCCTGGCACTTTAGGATTACAGAAGCTGATACAATTACCTACAGGAAGCCACCTGCACTTGGCCATATGCAAACAGTGATAAAGGTAAATCGGAGCCCATACCCTCATAGGAGTGGCCCCAGTTATAATTATTATTTGGCGAGAAATACTTGCATTGCATGTGCTTATTCTTCATTTTAGGGTATGTCTAGCCTAGAACAAATTAGTGGTCACATTTAACATTATTAGAATCCCTTTAATAATGAATGCGTAACACATTCTTTTAACAACTCTGCATATTAAAACAAAATGCCATCTTGATAAATTTCACAATCATCTCTGACATTCATTATTTAAATTCTTAATTGTTTCTAACAGCAGAAGAACAATGGTTATTAATGTTTGATGGCAACAGGGGTATTATGGTTTCTAAGAGCCTCATTCATCAAACTAATTAAAGTGTTTCTTTTGTTATTAAAAAAGTTAGGTGGCAGAAATCTGCATGATTAACAACAAACTAAATCACTGTTTTTATTTTTGGTACTGAATATATGCGGCAACTAGCGCTATGCCACAAGGTGTGAGGTTATATTATCTTCTACGGCTTAACCAGATTTCCATATTGTTACTCCAAATGCCTTCTACAGTTAGGCTGCAGTTACTGAACAAAAATGGAAAAATTTGAGATCTCTTCTAGAGTAGTGTATGTAGTTCTGGAGACCCCATCTCCAGAAAGATATTGATGTTAGGGAGAGTTCAGATAAGGGGAACTAAAATAGTGAATGGTTTGCAGGGTAAAAGTTATTAGGAAATTAATCTTAATATGTATAATTTGAAGGAGAGACAAGAGAGAGGGCATTTGATAGAAACATCTAAATACTTTGAGGGGTTAACCAACAGAAAGAAAGTTGAATTCAAAGTAAGAGAAATATTAGAACAAGATACCATAACCAAAACTACTGGGTCAGAGGTTTAGATGTAATGGAAGGAAGTTTTACTTTAATAAGAGAGTGGTAAACAAATGGAACAGCCTCTGAACAGAAGTGGTTGAGGCTAACACAGCAGTATATGGCTAGATGGGCCGTATGGTTCTTATCTGCCATCAAGTTCTAATGTTTATACGGACAAAGGAAGAAGTGAGAAAAATGAACGGGGACTGATGAAGATTGAGGCACACCCCTTCCAATCTGTAGGCATACCCTCTATGCTACAAGTACGCTATCTCTACACCATGCCCCCCATTCAATGCTTTAATTTTAGACAAAAAATAAAATGATAATATGGTTTCGTGCAGTTACTTCAAACAAAACCAAAACTTGCATAAGTGCAATACATCTATTGTGTGTCTTTCTTGCTGTTGAACTACATTCCCCCTGTTCTTCTGTCATCAGTAGATGATTTAAGGTAATAATCACGAATGCCTTTGAAGACCCAAAGTTATGTAATGGACGGATAGCATTCTTTAATTAGCACCTGTATATAAGAAGTAGAAAAATGTATTATTTCATAAATTGGTATTTAAATAACTTTTTGACTGGCTCTTCAAACAACATTTGTATTGTTATCCTTCTAAAAAAAACTGCCAGGTTCTCTTCATTGAAGTCACTGAAAGGAGCAGAAAGAGCAACATTGTATAGTCCACAGGGAGTTTTAAACACCAATCTGTCTTCTGTATGTACAGTCTCATGTAACTAAGTGCCAGCAAGATGAAAGCACTCCAAGCAAATGTCTGATAAGGCCCTTCTTTCCTCTCCTAGAGGAGTTATTGAACGGCCCAGCTGTGAATCCCGATGAAAGATTGAAAAACAGATTTTGACTTAAAAGACTAACTTTGCTGTAAGCTAAAAACGCAAATGCTTTGTCTTTCATTTCCTAATTTATTTTTAATGTTCCCTAAATGGCATCAAAAATTGGACTGCAAAGAAGCATATTTTATTTAAGATAACGGTTGTCAAACAAACAGCTAAGGATTATGGAAAACATCTGTCTGTCCTTTCAAACCTACTTCTATAAAGAATTCCCAAAACTTCTGACGTTTGTTTTTAGCTCAGATAAATCTTATATACCATAATAGAGATATTTTTTGCATATCAACCATGTATACCTGAATATTTGCTACAGAGGTGCTGATGATGACAGCTGAATGATAGGTCTCCTAGAAGATCTTTTGATCTCCAACTGTGGCTAGTGAAGCTTTTCCCATTGCCTTATGGTTCTCCCATTTCTTATCTGCCTTCTGGTAGCCAAACATCTCTCTAGCCCTGAATTGTCACCTTCTCTCATTTACTATTTGAAAAGAGAAAGAGCCTACAAAAGGGGGCACTCCTTAATATGTCCCTGATATGGTGCATGATACTGACCCACTCAACTGGTGGAACTCATTAGAGGGGGTCACAGGGGTCACAGTGGCCTAGGCAACCCCTGCAACCACTTGTTCCTGTCTCTCCATGCTGCTTCAAGATTGTTCATAACGTGCCCTTCAGACCTGGGCTGCACCGGTCCAGGTCGGAAAGGCCTTTTCTAAAAATTTTGAACCGACACGGAGAGAGAGAGGTATGCAGCGGGGTCATATTACGTCAAGCGACCCCATGGTGAAAGCTGAAGGAGAGTTAAGGAGGTGCGGGTGGAAGGGAGGGAATATTTATGTTTGGATATATGCATGTAGGTATGGATGTCTATGTATAAATGTGTGTGAGCATGCATGCGGATGAATAAGTGTGTGAGCATGGATGTGGACGTATAAGTGTCTGAGAGCATGGCTATGGATGTACAAGTGTGTGAGACTATGGGTGTGTATGTGTAAGTGCGTGTGAAAGCAACAATGTTTATGAGCATGTATGAGTAAGTGGTGTGAGATGGAGTGTGTGATCATGAGTGGTGTGAGAGGGAGTGTGTGTGTGTTAGAATGAGTGTATATGTGTGTTAGTATGAGTGTGCGTTAGCATGTGTAAATTTGTGTGTGTTTACATATGTGTGCTATAGTGTATGTTGGAGGGGCGGCAAGGGCAATGATGGCACAGACAAGCTGTTTGGGAGCGTTGGCAAGCTGGAGCAAAGATGGCACAAGCAGGCTGTTTGGTAACAAGCAGTAATAAGCTGCTTGGGGCTAAGGTGACACAAGCTGTTTGGGGCAAAGGAGGTACTCACAAGCTGTTTGGGGCAAAGGTGGCACTGTGGGACATGTTGCTTGGTGTAGTTGGTGCTAATTAATCTTGAAATGTAAGATATACTGTATATGTGTACACATGTGAGAAAAAAAGCAAAAATAAGCAACAAAGAAAAATAAAAGATTAAAGATATCCCATGGGGAAGGAGTTTTATAGTCCAAGAATTCCATATTAATGTTTTAATTGGAATATGCTGATGATGACTGTTACATCATAATATATACCAAAATGATGTGTACTGAATTTGCAATAATTTTAAAATATGCTTAATAAGGCTATCCAGTTTCGTTAAATGTCTGGCCATTAAGGCTTAATTTACATATAAATATAACTAGCACGATTAAGCATGCATAATAAGCTAAATTTCACAGAGCTTATATATAATGAAAATGACTTAATTTTATATATTTTGCATTATGTTTCTAAACCATAGTTTTATTACTTGTAGTATAAACGGCAGGAATGTCTAACTGTTAGCAAATAGAAGTACTTTTATAGAACCTTGTAATTGACAATAAAATTCTCAAATAATAGATCAAATAATATTAGTATTAGGTAGAATATAAAGCTAATTACTTTGAGTACAATGCCAGCTAGTTATTTGGTGATAAATAAGAACAGTATTTATAGAATGTCGACATTCAGTGCATTAACAAGCTTGCATAGCACTTTTGACCCATTAGAGGGTCGAAAACTGCAGGAATCTAGATAAATGAGGCTCATAATCTGTTATTGCTGCCCTAGGCTATGTAACAGCGCTTTTAAATATCATTTGTAACTATTATAATGTACTACGCTATAATGAACCGCATAATTTGGTTTACCATTAATAGCAAAATGATCTGATAAACACTGTAAATGTCAGTGGTGAAGGGTCACTAGCAAGTCAGCTTTCTGGGTCACTAGACTTAATTTGCACATAGTAACGCTTTTAAAGTATATAAATTGTATTTGCACTCTATGTCAACAGAACATTAAATAGTTTAGTATGATCCCTGTATATATTTTCAGAAACAAAATTAAGACCAGAACTTTCAAAAATAATGTGTAAATCGGCTTTATTGAATAAAACACTATATTAAGAGGGCCCTCCATTACCAGATTCACCCACGATTATTTTTCCGGGCCATTTTGAATTCTGCTCATCACATATTGTTAGGAACAAAGGTGAGGATATCGAGATGCAGGAAATATAAAGGCAGGGCTAAACTCAGGTAACAAGGCCACTAGTGGCTACAGGTAGACATGATTGGAAATAATTATTGCATAGTCCTGGCAAGCAGCGTGGACCCTGATGGTACCCCCTCCTCAAAGAGCAGCCTCTGGGTGCTCCTAGGACTGTTGAGAGACAGTATCCAACACTGTGGTTAGTACTCCTAGACCTAGCACGTAGAGCTTCTTCAAATACGTGCAGGTCAACTTGACGTACAACAGTCCCGTTAGAAGCCACCACGCAATCTGGTGACAGAGCATCTGTTGTGCTGGCCTAGGCTTTCTCAAAACCAGATACTGGAGCAACAGATGAGGTACTGTCAGTAAGCACTTTTTCTGTCATAACAGTACCTACACCAGGGGTTACGAAGGTGCCAAGTACACAGAGTTCAACTGACTGGGGTTGGGTGTTACCAGGACTGGACAGGGTTGAGGCTGGAGTGGAAGAAGGCTTAACAGACCTCTGGTCACGCAGACGTTGCTCGTATTGTATGAGCTCTTAACAAGGTCAGTTCTGGTTCTGACAATCAAAAGATCCTTTCGCTTGAAATGGGGGCTCCTGGGAGGATGTCAATGGCGCAGTTATTGTGTTAGGAACAAAGGCAAGGATATCAAGATGCAGGAAATATAAAGGCAGGGCTAAACTCCGGTAACAAGGCTCAGCTGTTCCAAGTTATTGGATAGGGGTGCTCCAGAGAGGGAAGGGTGGCCACTAGTGGCTCCAGGTAGACATGATTAGAAATAATTATTGCATAGTCTCGGCAGGCAGGGGTAACCCTGACACATATACATTTTAGTATGGTAGATATTTAGACATAGCAGAGAAACATAATATTAAATATAGATGGACTTGTTTGTCCATCTGAACTATCCAATACATCCCTAGATTAAATCATAATATATCTGATATACTTTAATTGGGGTATAATTGAGTTCTGTATGAAAGGTGAAATAAAACATTTCATCTCACAAACTTAACTACACATTATACATGGTAACCTCTGACCTAGCCTAAATCATGTTGTCTTAAAGTTATATATGGTGTTTAATGGACATAGGTTTTTTATTTCTGTCATTGCTTTCGGATACATAACAGAAGATTGTAACTGTTTTAGACTCATTGTAATTTGCATACCCAGCATGTAATACTTCCTACTCATCCATCTTTAGCAAATCCAAAAAATAAATAGAAATGCAATGCTTCGATGCCTTGTGCATGCAGTTCTTGAAAAAAAATGTTTTCTGCTAGTTCTGAACATTTCAGTTTGAACAATGAATGTTTTGGGAACTGTTTCATAATTAATATTCTTCAAAACTATTGCTAGAGAGAAGAATGGATTTACAAGTTCGGGTACCTTAATTACATCAAGTGAACACCTACATTTATTGGATACATTATTTATTTATTGACTTAAGAAGCAATGTTCTGAATGTAATCTTATGGGAGAGCAGTGCCTGTGAGTCTACTTCATGTTAATAAGTTTAAAGAGTTTATATTAAAAATCCCATTTTCCTTCACAGATGTAACTGTGTCACAATATTCTACATTTAAATGAAGCGTTGGAATACACGATTTATTAAGAATTTCTGGAGGTTTTACAACCACGGTGGGAATTGGAGATGGATTTCATAAGAGGGGTTAGGGGAAATCTCAACTAACACAATATCAAATATTAATAAGCGTTAATAAAAAATGATTTTACTGTTGTATATGACAACTCATCTTGAAGGATCTTATTAATCTTCATTAAAATAAAACATTCAGAAGATTTAAAAGCCAACAAGAAACATTTCTAATATTAATCAGGATCTAGATTCAACAGGTACATATCCAAATATAAAGCTCCACAGCAATAAGTCAGTATGTTTTTCATATGTTCTGTCATAGGAATCCTATACACATTTTTCATCCACTTATGTCCCCCTTTTTTTAGGATGTTACAATGTTTTCTGGGTGTGCATCACAGATTTCTCTCAAAAAGTCACAAAAATGTGTATATAAACAGTAGAAAATGTTTACTAATATATTAAGTGAATCAAATACATGTTCCTTCTTCTAAATTCTATATTCTATTAAATAGCTATTTCTTGGTAAAGCTCCACCCCCTAACAATGCCAAAATTTGGTTTTGATCTAGGAGCCAACCAAAAAAGTTAGGAGACAGCTTTTTTTCTTCCCTAATCATGTTTTTAAATTCATATATTACCAAACCTGGCACCCGGGGGTTTGTCAAGCCTTGCTATACACTAACATACATTTACACACTATAACACCATACAGTTATAGACACAAGCTAACATCTTATGCTCACAAACACACTACAGTAACACACAAACTAACGCAACACACTAATATACACACTGTAACACTTGTGACATTCATGTAGGATTGGTGGTGGAAGGGAGGTATGTTTCTCCTAGATTCCTTTCCTATGTGAAGTAACACCAGAGTCTTCCACCTGCTAGGTGATTAATTTAGGTGAATGAGAGGGCAGATATAAAAGGGAAGCCAGGACTGCAGGTAGCTCTCTGGC
Source organism: Spea multiplicata (assembly GCA_009364415.1). NCBI lineage: Eukaryota > Metazoa > Chordata > Amphibia > Anura > Pelobatidae > Spea > Spea multiplicata. The sequence goes on from VKOC01049588.1 coordinate 14,568, forward strand.
TGAGGACACAGAAGGCCTGTCTGTGGGAGAGACTTTTGAGTAAAGTGAGCAAAGGTTGCTGGACGTATTGTGTTGTTGGCAGAGGGAAGCGCTCCAGCTGGTAGTGAGGGATATCCCTTGTATAGTAAGTGCCGGACAGGCAAGGTATTTCTTTTGTTGTTGCGTTGTTATATTTCTTTTGTCTTTGCAACCTTCCTAATAAACCTCACCCTGTGTCAGATTGCACGAACTTACTGCTGTTTGCCTGGTTTGAATGAAGACGGGCACTTGTCCCTTGACCTCAGAGAGGGGTGATCCCTGACCTATCCCACACACTATATGCTGACACACACTCATGCTAATGCCATACTGTAACATAAACACCATACATGCTAGGACCACACACAGGCTAAAATTATACATATATAAAAATACAAACTAACACTATGGAGACATACATACTGAATCTGGCACCACAATACAGTAGAGATACTGACACTATACATTTACCCACACACTGACTCTAGCACTATACATATAGCACACAGAAACACTGATACTACAGTATACACACACTTACAGACTGACACCAGCACTATACATATACACACACAGAAACACTGACTCTGACACAACAGTATACACACACACACTGACTCCAGCACTACACACTGACTTACCTCACATACCTCATGGTACCTGCTGCACCAGATTCATGATGGTAGGCCTGCAGAACCCTGGGGTGCCAGGAAGTGGATTCAAGTCGCCATGGTGACCTGATGCCCAGGGTTTGTCAAGCCCCTCATTTAACAATGTTGTATTTCTTTTTCTCAATTAAGACTTGGCATAATTACAACTAACTGGATCTGGATTAAAAGTCAAAAGGTGGTATAAGTGATTCTTTAGAGGTAAAAACTATGACGTCAGTTAGCTTGTAGGAGGCCAGGGGGGGAGTAGATCAGGACAAATGAGTGTACAATTTAAAAGGTAGACACCAATATTTTGCCAAAAAAGAAACACTGTCCTCAAAATATAGATTTGGTACAAATATAGGAAAACATACATAATTATACAAAATATGAATGAATAAACATGCCTGTTTCAGAAGGTTGCTAGCACACAGCTTGGGATGCTACACAAAATATTTATATCCATATTTTGCCTCAAGGGAGATTGAAACTTTCAATTTTTAGAAGTCAAGTATTGGAATTTCCTTTTTTATTGAACTTAGGAGAAAACTTATTTATATTACATAGAAACATAAAAAGTGATGGCAGATAAGAACCATTCGGCCCATCCAGCCTGCCCAACCTCTGAATACTTCCCTTAGTCCCTGGCCTTATCTTCTATCTAGCTAAGACTTATGCCTATCCCATGCTTGCTTAAAAACCTTCAGTGTACTAAAATCTACCACTTTTGCTGGAAGGCTATTCCAAGAAAAAGTCAATTTTCCTGATGTTACTTTTAAACCTTTGCCCCTCTATCTTAAGACTATGTGCTCTTGTTGTGGTAGTGTTTCTCCTACCTTTCTTCTTTAATCATGTTGACTCCCTTTAAGTATTTAAATCTTTCTAAATCCCCCCCATCACGTCTTTCTTCCAGGCTATATATATATGTTAAGATTCTTTTACCTTTCCTGGTAAGTTTTATCTTGTAATCCATGAATAATTTTAGTAGCCCAGATGTGGTAGAAACATTTAAATACTTCAAAGGATTTAACAAAGCACAGAATAGAAGTTTATTTTGAAGGAGGATAAATGTTGGAACTAGAGGTCAGAATCTTAATTCAGTAGAGAGTTAGAGGCTTAGATATAATGTTATAGAAGTTTTTTTTCCACTTAAATTTTTATTGAATTTTCAGTGAATGAGAAATAACATAAACAAAAGCGATAAAATAAGAAAATACAAAGCTTATTCATCAGCATCATAAAACAATACATATGAATGGGTACGTAAGGCCAAATCCAACATGCATAAGATTTTGAAGTCGGCAGAAAAAATCAGAAGAAATACACCAAGAGACAGCACCAATTGACAGAACGTACCAGGTACATTAGACAGAGTTGTAGCACAACTCATAGTGATAGGATTGAAGCACAAATACCTTTTCAAAGAAACTACTACAAAGGAGTACGCATATCGGGAAGCAGGAAACCAGAGGGGAGACCTCTAAATGCGCCAAGGTAAAACCTGTCCCAGGTTGAAAAATATGCAAAGTATCCAGCTCCGAATGCGCCAAGCGTTCATATGTACGAGTAGAGAACCTCTTGTAATGAAGGAGGCACTGGGTTTTTCCATTTCCTAGCAATGCAGCTTTTAGCCGCCAATAAAACGTGGATCATAAGTTTACGATATGGAGCGTTTAAACTGGGAGGGAGCATGTCTAGGAGGGCGACCGCAACGGACCTGTGAATCGGGACCGGGAGTAGTTTATTGATAAGAGAGAAGACTTCCGACCAAAAATGCAATAACTGGGGACACTCCCACCATATATGAGCCATTGTGCCCTTTTGACCACAGAGCCTCCAGCATAGGGGAGAAGTAGACGGGAAAATCCTCGAGAGCTTGGAAGGAACATAATACCAGCGAAAAAGGACTTTACGGTCCGTCTCAAAATGAATGGCGTTCTTCGATACTCCTCTTATCGCTTCAAGGGCAGTATACCAGTCCTGTACCTCAAAGGAGCAGTTGAGCTCCTGTTCCCATGCTAGCATGTAGGGAAGCTTAATATCCGTGTTACAATCTAACAGCGCTAAGTAACAAGTGGAGATGGCTTGAGGTACCACAGGGGCATTGACGCATAATTTGACAATCTGGGGCGAAGGAGTCGAAGGAGGAGTGGGTTTCCAATACTTTTGAATAGCGCTGGGGAGTTGCAAGAATATAAAAAAATCTTTGTTCAGCAAAGAGTATGCAGCCCTTAAGTGTTGAAAATAGTGGACGTGGTCTTTGGAGATAAGATGGTTAATAGAGAAACCAAGAATTGAGCTGTATCTATCCCACAATGTCAATGATAATTTCGTGGTAGGTAGGAGAGTTGGAAGGGCTGGGCGAGCAGATTTCGGAAGCCAGAGCAAGTCTCTCATCTCCCACGGACAAGCAAGACGGACAAGACGTCGAATTGATAGCCTCACCTTTTTATCAGCCCAAATATAAGCCGATAGCATTGACTGGACTTCCCGTAGGAAAGCAGGCGATTTTGACACCGGTAATGTTCGGAACAGATAGAGCAGCTTCGGCAGATAGTTCATTTTAAAAGAGACAATTCTACCAGTCCATGACAGCTCCAGTTTGGACCACCGCAGGAGATCCCCTTTAATTGACCGCCAGATGTGTTGATAACTCATTGTAGCTACATTATGGATACATTTTGTTAGTCTTATACCTAAATATGTAAGGTGGTCAGATCTCCACTCATATGGGAATGCAGCTGACAGGTGCGCAGGGAAACCCAGATTCAGCGCTTGCAATTTACTCCAGTTGATCTTATAGGAGGGAGTGTAGGGACAGCAGAGACGTCGTAGGGTCTGTGACAGTGATCAGTACGTCATCGGCGTACAGCACAATTTTCGTTTCAACAGAATGGCAAACAAAACCCTTGATATCTGCATTTGAGCGGATTGCTATCGCAAGGGGTTCCATCGCTAGTGCAAACAGCAACAGGGAAAGCGGACAGCCCTGCCTTGTGCCATTATATATCCGAAAAGGTCTCGAAAAGAATCCAGCAACTCGGAGTTTAGCATGTGGATGTACATATAGGTGGGCCACTGCCCTGATAAAAGCGTCAGGAAGATTAAATTCACGTCATGTAGCCAATAAGAAGCCCCAGTGAAGCTGATCAAAGGCCTTCTCAGTGTCCAGTGATAGGAGAAGGCAGGGTCGCATGTTATAGAAGTTTTGCTTTTCTGAGAGGGCAAATGGAACAGCCTCCCAGCCGTAGTAATAGAGGCTAATACAGAGAGAATTAAACATGCATGGGATAGGCTTAAAGCTACTCCAAATTTAAGGCAAGGCCAAGTCCTCACATCGGGACAATGGGCAGACATATTAGCTCAATGGTTCTTATCTGCCATCAAATTGAATGTTCCTATAGTTAATCTTCATAACAAAAGTTATGGTGGGTAAAGGTGATGGAAAACCCTTCCAATTAAAATGAAGGAGGTAGCAGGAGCATTGCTACACACTAATCTACAAACACCAGACAAACCAGGCGGCTTGTTTTTTCCCTCAGAAATCTCATGGTGCTGCCACAACCACAAGGGATTCTAGGTAGGCGAATGCAAACAAGGTCAACAATGATCACCTTTACTGAAGATAGTTAATCTTCAGGATCCAGAATGCAGTATAAAAAACCCAGCCCTAGCGGTTGTACTTTGTCGTTCCTGAAGCAGCAACTTTGTTTCCTGATTGTGCTTCTCTACCAGTTTCCGACCCTTAATTGTGTCTCCAATCTTTTGCTGACTGTTTTGCTGACCCCCGGCCAATTCTTCTCCACCAGAACGATCCCTGCCTAATCTGACCTTTTTTTCCTATCTTGTATAGCCCTTGTCCTTATACTCCTGCCTGTGTTGGGTTTTCTTGCTATACCACATAGGGTCACTGGTGTTCTCAGCCTGTTGATACTGTGCTTATTACAATGTTTTTGTTATCTTTTTATTTCATAAAATAATTTAGGAAATTAAAAAAATCATATTGTTCAAAATATTGTTAAAAAATCTGTAAATATTGAAAATGTAAAAATTGTACATTCTCACTGTCTTTTGTTGTTCATATCTTAAATACCTGATATGTACCATTTATTATTTTCCATTTTGTTTATTACAAAAAAAGGGTTTTATTTAAAACAAAAATTATGACCCACAGGGATAATCATGTTTCACACATGGAGATGGCATCTTCTGAAACGACCTACCCTTTAAAAAATAGTTTATAGCAATATAATTTTTACTGAAGCTGCAGATGTTTCATAGAGACCTTTTGGATGACAAAGACCTTAAGAACATGATGATTCTTAACAGTTCCTGAATGCTCAATGATTTATGAAGGCTCAGTGGGAGATTTGTGCGGAATCCTGACCTTGCATTTGGCGGAAGCCTGACGGCTAGAGCTGTACTTGAGTGTTTGTGTTAACCTGGATTGGCCAATTTACTCTCTTAAATACTGCAGTTGGAATTGTTACATATCTTGTAGTATACTGTCCTCTACTGGCTGTTCTACGTAATGCAATACAAGTTATTCAGCACTTGACATATTGTTTGTTATTGTTGCTGTTACACATACATGATTGCACTTTTCCTTAACAAAATGATTGTACAAGTATATAGTTTACTGAATAATGTATTTTACCTTTAAAAAAACAGCTTTCTAACCAAGATATGTTATTGGACATTTTGGAAATATATTATGGTCTTAATGAGTCACGTGTTATGTTTTAGAAAACCAGACTCCCAGTTCTACAAACTGAGGCATGGATTCCACTAGACACTATGGCAGGACCCTATCCCTACAAAGATTAATTCAACGGGGCTCAGAGTAGGATGTGACGAGGAAGAAAAGGATGGCATTGTATTAGATTGGTATTTCCTTTGTTAACACATATATTGTCTATGAACTGTAACTGAGTCCATCTGAAGAAGAGCCTAAAAGTTTAAAATGACTCATAGTCCAATGCAGCATTTTCCATATATATGTATATCTAAAACACATGTACATGAACAATATGTATTTGCAGCAACCATCCTATGGCAAAGGCCACAATTTTGACATCAGAAATTCCACCAATATAGGTGACACAGAAACCAACTATGCATACATATGGATTAATTGTCCCTAGTTCTCCTCAATATATTTTGTGTATTTTCAAGTAGTATAATCAGGGTTGGAAGGGAAGGACCGCATGATGAAATCCTCAAATTATACATTGAAAAGCCCTTTCAGATTTCTCTATGGATTGGGGCCCTGTTATTGGCCAGAATAATGTAAGACTTGCAATGCATCAGTTCAAATAATACCCACCTAGTGGTGCACATTAGAAGTACAAGGGCTGCACTGTATTATATGTCTTGTGTTAATAATTTGACTGTCAGTGGTTGTTTGCATTATTCTGACAAGCAAGTGGTTAAGTGCCAGTAACAGCAAAATATAGATAAGAAAATATATATTATTCAAATTTATGGGCACAGAAAGCAAAAGCAAAGGTTTGGTTTATATTAAGGGTGTGAGAACTCGTATAATCACTAGGTGGCACTGTGGACAAAGTCTAATGGATGTGGAATAGTATTGGGATTATATTGAACATGTGCACTGTTGTTATCGCAATAAGCAAGTGATCCTGTTAAGAATTCTGCTGCTACCACAGAAACCGCATAGCACATTCACAGTACAGCGCAGGTGGTGCATCCAAATAAAGTGTCAAACAAAATGGGGAAGATAGACAAGAAAATCTTAGGGACCAGGGGGAACCAAGACGGATAGGTTGATTACATTTGACCTTTTTTTCCTTCACTAAAATCCTATTGGTTGAAAATATAAGAAATATCAAAACAAACCACATGATTCACAAATCAAATTTATATCAATCTATAAGTTATTCAAACTGATTTGTTCATCTCTGGATACCAAGGATATGTACAGTAAAGAAAAATCCACTAACAGTAGCAAAGAGGACTCACAGGGTGAAATAATTTTGCTGCTAGGCAACTTTCCTAAAAACTTCCAAGCTTCCAAAACAGCAAGCGCTTCTGAGTTGCTGAAAAATGTGACCACCACCTTCCGCTACTGTTTGTGCAGTAAGGTTTTGTATAATAAAGCACCTAGAGAATACAACCAACCCACACCCTGCTTGGTGGAGCTCACATACCCCTTCCTTTCCCCTGCCCACTGGGATGGGGCTTTAATAGAAATTAAGCCATTGGAGAGGTACAGGTCCACGAATGCCTCTCCCCTCCCTTGATGACCTGTGCTGTGGTATTCAAAGGCTTTTATCCTGTTAAAATATTAAATATATATATATATTTATTTGTAATTCTGGTGTACTTTCTCATATTTTCTTACATTTTCAATGTCGTATTTGGTGTTGATATTAATATATTACACATCTAATAAATCATACTGAACAATGGAACTAGTTGATTTAGAGATGATTTCTAAACCACAATGAATTTGTTAAAATTCTGCCCTAACCAAAAGAAAAAAATATACAGTAATTTCCTGAATGCAACCATCCAACGTTCCTCTTTTTCAGTTGACCAAGAGAACCACTAGTTATTCTCGCCGTGGGATACTTAGAAGCTCATATTCCCTAGGCACAGTGCTCAGCCTTCACTGTGTGGCACGTATAAAAGGATGCGCCTCTAGTCCCTCCCTAAGAAATCAAAATATAGGTAATATCATGCAAATGTAAAAAAAACTTTTTAACTGTTTAGAGAATTCCTGAGGGATAGCAAATCAGATCCTAAATAAAGAGTATAATCCATCAAACATGTTCAAGTTGCCATGGACTTCAGGCATTGGTATCTGTAATTTACATTACATATCAAATTATTACGCCTCAACTTGACGGACATTTCACTTGGGTCCCCAAAAGCACCAATGACCTCCACAAACCTTGCCACAAACACTGGTGTCTTAGTACAGAGACACTGCCAGTTCCTGTTGCAGCCAAAAGAGGAAGTGTAATAATGCCTTAATTCTGATCAGCTGTGACACTATCCACTCATCTACAGCTGTATAAACATAGCTTCAAGACAACTCTGCTCCAAACACTGGTATAAATAGTAAAATGCTTCCTACTCCATCTTTGTGCTAACAAACCACAGAGCAGAATATACACACAACACCCATTAAAGCAGTCTCCTGTTTTAACACTTGCAGTTAAGAGTTTTATTCTTTACTGTGTATGTTCCCGGTCTTTATTTTTGTGTTTGATTGGGACTTTGCTTAACTGATATTGTTCTTTCAGGCTTTTCCTTCTGTGGGTTTCAGTAATTTTGATCAACCATGGACAGTTCCCAGGTATGCAAATGGGGAAGGGAGTTGGCCAGACCAGCTGTGGAGTAGGCATAGTGAAACACTACTCACTCACCCAAAAAATAATAATTCGACACAGAGGCCATGTAATCAGGTGATTTGGATATTTAGAGTCTGCTGAAGGACATGCTTTAGCCCCCTAGCAGCAATGACCCAGGCCTCCTTATATTTCCCCTCACTTCCAGAAGCAGGACGTGATCTTTGGCCTTGACCCAAGCCTCAAGATCCTTAGTTACGACTCTGTTAGGCTCCTCTGACTCAAACCTGTAAAGTTCTCAGTGGTATTCATTAGCAACAGGAACTTTTGTAATGTATATACTGGCATTAAATATTTTCTGCAAAGCTATAATACTCTTGATAGATAAATATTGTAATTCCATCACAATATGTGTACGTTAACCCGCCACAAAGTACACAAAATTTGGAGAGTCCTATGTAATCCAAGCATTGCTGTATTACTTACCATGGAATCAGTGGGACTGCAGTACCTTTTAACCCACTGAGACTTGCCTGCAGGTGGGGTCTGATCAGAACCTGCAAATATACACAAAAAAAAATACAAAAATGGGAATATATATGTATGTGCGTACATATCTTATCTTTTATTCATATATTAGACTTGCGCATTCGTCTTCAGGCGAATATGAAAATGAACACGAAGAGTTTTCATGTTCATTCCGAAGACACGAAGAAGAGAAGACGAAGACACACACCACGAAGATCTTCGTGATCGTCTTCTTCTACTAATCTCCCCGGTCCCTTCCCCATCTAGCCTACCTTATCTTCGCAGCATCGCTGGAGTTGACAGAAGCGGAAATCTGTAGGTTCGCCGTCAGGGGTTACAGGGTAGTGCGAGTGAGCCTATTGGTCGCCTACAGGGACCTCCTCTGGCATCAACCAATTATAGAAGACCCTGCAGGTGACCAATAGGCTCACTTGCACGGCCTTTGTAACCCCTGACAGCGAACCTACGGATTTCCACTCTTGTTAACCCCTGTGATGCTGCGTTAGATAACGGGAGCGGTAATCCGTAGGTTAAAGGGCCGTGCAAGCAACCAATAGGCTCACTCGCAGGACCCCTTAAGGTGCAACAAGTTACGCCACCAGGATTTTAAAAGTCTCTACGAGCGACTCTTAAAATCCTACTGCAGCAACTTGTCCCGCAGATACCGCTGGTCTCCCTGTTCTATCAGTTAAATGTCCGTACAAGTGACTTTATTGGTCGTTCGTACAGGCTTTTAACTGTTGCAGCAGTGAGAGCAGTAGTCTCTCCCGGCCAAGTTACGGCACCAGGATTTTAAAAGTCTGTACGAGCGACCAATAGAGTCACTTGTACAGACTTTTAAAATCATAATGCAGCAACTTGTCCGGCAGAGACCACTGGTCTCCCTGTTCTATTAGTTAAATGTCTGTACAAGCGACTTTATTGGTAGTTCGTACGGACATTTAACTGATAGAGCAGGGAGACCAGTGGTATCTGCCGGACAAGTTACCGCACCAGGAGTTTAAATGTCGGTACGAACGACTCTATTGGTCGCCAGCAGAGGGCTCGTCTGCCATCAACCATTGGTTGATCTGGCGCCAGAGCTGCAACGGTACGCATTAACCCTGTATTAACCCCTTATAAAAAACAGAAAAAACGAACACCAAGAATGTCCACAAATATTCGCCCGAAGAGAAGACAGGAACGGGCGAATATTCGCGGAATATGAAGATTTTTTTTTTTACGAAGATTTTTTTGACAACCCCCTGGTGCCCAAGTCTACGTAAAATACATATATTAAAGTGGAATGACGAGACTAGAATAGACAGACTATACATTAGATAAAGATATATATATATATACATACACATAAATACGTATAATTGGTCATAATTCTTCTGACTTACAACTAGAACAATATCTTGAGCAAGGAAGTTTAAAATAAATGATCCATGTCCTTAAATTTCTCTAAGCCATTTTTGAATTATTATTAAGCATTTAATTCCAGTGGAGCACTTTCCAAGCAGTCATTAAGTCAATGCTATGTGATTCCTTTTTAATAGCAGTTAATAACATCGCTAAGCAGTTTTCCTTTCACCTTAAATCATCTGAGATTCTGAATTATGCCCTTTAAAGGGTCACTTTCCAAACATTTTCCTGTCCTACAATAAGTACTGAATTTTTACTTACATACTTTACAGGAATACAAAACAATTTGGTGCAATTTCATACTGTTATATTACAGTCATATATTTGAACATTTGTCAAATATATAACAAAAACGTTGATATTAAATAAAGAAGGCAAAAGGTTGCCAACCAGAGTTGTACTAATCTTTTTGATCTAAATTTGTTAATGTATGATATATTTTAATTCCAAACTTTGGCTCCTTTCTATCTTAGTTACATGTTAACGTATATCATTTTAATGATGGACTTGCTTGTGTGCGTCTTAGGTGGACTTGCTTGTGTGCGTCTAATCATTCTCCTGCTGCATAACCATACATGGGAACTTTCCGGGTTTGACTCGGAGATTGCCAGGTGAGCACTGCTTCTCCAGGACAAGACCCAAATCTTCCGGGTCGCCCCATTCCCACCCCTTTTCCCTTTAAATGGGGGTGTCTCCCGCTGCCGTCAGCGGGAACGCCCGACGATGTCAGCGGGACCGCCCACCAACATCAACGGGACCTCCCACCAACATCACAGGACTGCCCGCTGACATCAGTGGGAAGTCCTGGTTGCGTCCTGCAAGGGAAAGCTCCGGGTAGCCAGAGCCCAGAAGTTCCCAGGTATGTGCATAACACAACTGCGCTTGAGCTTTAGGTCACAAACTGAGGGCCTTCTCTGGTAGAGAACAGAATTCATGGTCCTATCAAAAAAAGCCTTTATGTTCTTTCTCGGTCAGCATTGGTTTCTGCAACTCTCCCATGGATGCCATTTTTGCACAGTCTCTTATCGTAGAATCGTGAATACCGACCTTAACTGGGGCAAGTGAGGCCTGCAGTTCTTTATATGTTATTCATGAGGTGACAAAAACCCAGACTAAGTCATTAATGCGCTGTTAGAAGAGTTTGGTAAGCCATCCATTTCTGGAGTTTGCTGGAGTCCCAGTGCCGTAGAAATGGCTTTGTAACTATTTGTTTCTCATGTGTTCTTAAATTTCCTTAGACTATGGAATTATATGCTGCTTTTTGAGACCTTTTAGCCTACTTCACTTTGCAAGTTCTATTTAATTAGTGTTTAGATTTAACAGGGCTGGCAGTAATCATACCTGAGTGTGTTTAGTTAAATTGAACCCAATTACCAATTACATTTGGTTAATTGATTGATTTTGTAACTAAGGGGACAATTACTTTTTTTCACATAGGGCCAGGTATGGTTGGATAGCTTTTTTTCTTATATACTTGAAATGAAAAAATTGCATTTTCTGTTTACTCGGGTAATTTTTGACTTTGGTAAAACTGAGGAGAAAGATAAATGAAGCACCACTCTCAAGCTTACAACCATATGTACTCCTGTTGCATATTAATTAGGTAACTTAATTCCTCTCCTGTGTTAGGTTGTGAATGAGGGTTTCTTAGAAGCAAGTAAAGTCCAAGTAAAATACATGATGTGTCTCAGCTTCTTGGGTCAGTAAAGCTTACTCTTCTGGCTTCTATTTTGTAGCAGAGAAGCAACCTCTAAGGCCAAGAGCAGGGGTGTCCAAGTTTTTTCTGCAGTGGGCCACTTCATCAGAATTGTATACATGCGAGGGCGGCACTCATTTTTCACCGTGAGAAAATATGGCCTTTAATAAAATATGCAGATTAAAGTAAAGTAAATTACACAAAACCTTGACTTTTCCTCTCACTGATTTCTGGGCCTAGAATGTTTTGTGACTAAAAATTCAGGATTCAGGATAAGTAAAAATGAAATAGTTCTATTTATTCTAGGGATGCAAATGAAAATTCTGGACCAAAACCGAAAATTCAGGGTTCACTTTGCCGAAACCGAAAATGACCCCCCACCTATAAAAATAATAAAAAAATCCCACACTTTTAATAAAAGTAAGTTACACACCAAAATTGTACAAAAAATGTAATAACAATGTTAATTATATATATATATATATAATATATATATATATATATATATATTATGATGATTGTTAACAGCAATCTCAGGCATACCCAGATTCCAGCATGTACTGGTTGGCTGGGCATGATAGTAGTGTGATTGCTGTCAACAATCTATAATATATATATATAAATTAATATTGTTATTGTATTTTTTGTCCAATTTTGGTGTGTTAACCACACTTTCATTAAAAGTAAGTAACACACCACAATTGGACAAAAAAAATACACTCATATCATACCCAGACAACCAGTAAATGCTGGAACCTAGGCATGGTGGGATTGAGGGAATGAATCTGTGAATGAATTTGTGTGTTTGTGATAGCATGGATGTATAAGTGCTGGAACCTAGGCATGATGGAACTGTGATTGCTGTTAGCAACCACACTCCTACCATCCCAAGTCAGCCAGTACATGCTGGTACAGGGTGGCTGTAAGTGTAGACCCCATGCTGCTGGCAGCATCAATAGACAAGGGGGGCAGCTAGCCAGGTTTCAGCATGTACTGGCTGACTTGGCAAGGTAGGAGTGTGATTGCTAACAGCAATCACAGTCCCATCATGCCTAGGTTCCAGCACTTATACACCCATGCTATCACACACACAAATTCATTCATTCACAGATTCATTCCCTCAATCACGCATACTCTTTCAAACAATTTCTGCCTTGGTAATTGCCTTGCATATTTTTTACATATCCTTTGAAATAATCAACTTTCAACTTTTTTTTGTATATCATTTTGCCCTGAGTTTTTCTTATAAACAGTCAGATTTAAATACGAAAATGATTGTAAGGTGGTTCAACACTCGAGGTACATTTTTTCAATCATACCAACATTAAAGAATATTAAACCACACTTAGAGTTCATCCCTAAGTACTTACAGGGGTACTTACAGCAGTTTTATAACTGTTATTTTCAATATGGATATCTAATCCCCCCCCCAAAGGGACATAGGCTCATTATCCATTTGTGAGATACCCAGTGAAAGCTGGGCATTGTGCATTTGCACCTAATGGGTAAGGGAAGGGAGAGGTAAAGGAAGATCTCAATATCTTCATGTACATCTTTGTGTAGGGTTTGTGATAGTGCCCCTTTAAATTTTTATTTTCATAGATATAGCGTGGAAGCAATTTTGTATACTACAAGAGAAACACAGCGCTGATACACGTTGTTTTTGCTGTTGTGTGCCAGGAGATGCGTAGGATAACCATGTCTGCTCTGTTTTTCTTTACAGTTATCTTTCATAAACCAAAATAATGGAAACCTATAGAAATCAATGTATTATTTGATTGTCATAACATATTAGTAATTTAGTATGTTTAAGATGTTGTGTATGCTTTACAAATGGAAAAAAATGTATTGCCATACCTGGGACCTCGACAGTCTTCGTATTAAAACGTTAACATTCAATAAAATATATTCTGCTGTAATTACTTACTACTATACTTATGTTTTCTACTTCCTCTGGATGTAGATGAAAACGTGTTTCAACTTCACAATACTTGTGATGTGCAGACTGGTGAAAACTCAAATTCAAGTGCTACTATTTTTGTAGATGGGTGATTTTCCCCCTCAACTCTACTTCTGATGGTGCAGGTTGATAATTCACACCTGCTTCATTTGGGAAGATGATATTTTGTAGGAAACATGTTGGTACTAGGAATAATGCAGTAATTGAGTCGGAAAATAACAAGAAACATACTTCTAAATAGATGTAGAAGGAATATACTGTAAGAATTAAATGGGTGTACTGTGAAAACACATCTTTTTAGATTATTTTTGTAATTTGTATGTCTAACCATACTGTGCAGGGCTGCGAGATCTGTTGGTATATATGTTACATAGTTAGGCTGAAAAAAGACATGTGTCCATCAAGTTCAGCCTTTCCCATATCTGTTTATTTCTTGCTGTTGATCCAAAAGAAGGCAAGAAACCCCAGTTGTGGCTCTTTCCAATTTTGCACAGACTAGGGGGAAAAAAATCCTTCTTGACCCCAGAATGGCAGTCAGATCTCTCCTTGGATCCAGAAGCTGTTTCCCCATAATTTAAATATTCCCTGAATATTATGTTTTTGCAAGTATACATCCAATTGTTGTTTAAATGTCTGTACAGTCTCCGATAAAACTACCTCTACAGGCAGAGAATTCCACATCCTTATTGTCCTTACTGTAAAAAAACCTTTCCTCTGCTTTAGACTAAATCTCCTTTCTTCCAGTCTGAAAGCATGACCGCGTGTCCTATGCATAGTCCTCTTTATGAACAGATTTCCACGCAATGGTTTCTATTGGCCCTGAATATATTTATATAATGTTATCATATCCCCTCTGAGGGGATCTTATGTAAGATAATAATACGAAACAATAGTAACATGGGATCCGCAAGATGTTGGCAAAGCCTTAACTTGCAATACAGTTTTTTTGACACCACCAGTAAAATTCACTATGTTAAAGCAATATGCTTTACTTTTATTAAGTACTACATTTTATTGTGTTAGCCACTAAATAAACCCAGGTAATGCAATGTATACATATTAGAAATCCATTTTCTATAACGGGGGATCCATCTTAACTTTTTGATTCTAGGATCTGTATTATTTTTATTTCTTTCCTTTCCCCTATGGCCAAGTTGGTGCTTGGTTCAGGCAGTCTATTTCTGCCAAACTCATCCACAAATGTGGCATTTTAAACAAAATTTCTATAAAATAATACTGGCTCAATAAAATCAAGTTCATTTAGCATGCTAAACACTGACAACAACAGCTCCTGTTTAAATTCAGATGTGCATTACTATCTCGCCCAGACATACTCCCGCTCATAAAATTGTAAGATATGTGCTCCAGTACGTGCCTCACCCATAGATTTACTGCAGCAAGTGATTCACTCCGTGGCTTTTGTGGACTTTTTGAACTGTGGACCCTCCTTATCATCTACAAGCACTGGAAATGCCTGCATATAGTTCTAGGGGGTTTAGGTGTAAATAATTGACATTAACGATAATGGGAGGGTTAGCTATGCTTTTAAACTCAACCACACTAAGCCTCTCTAATGTTTACATATAATCTAGTGCTGATAAATTCATAACACTTACATTTTGTTGGCATACCCAAAACCCAAGGTACGCAGCTCATCACAACAGATATTTGTATGAAACAGAACTGTTCCATATTTAATTCCTGTCGTTGTTATGGGATGTTCTGGATTCTGCTCTAAACTGTTTGCTTCTTGTCTCTGAAAAATATATCCATATCAGGATTTCCCCAGCAGTATGAAGACCAAAATAGGAAGGAGACATATCAATAGGGTAAAAAAAAAGTATATGCTGGATATGGATATAAAATAAAGTCGTATTTTCCATTAGTTAATGGGGCACTTTAGAAATATACTACTGAAAGCTAGCACTTATGATTTAAACAATTACTTACAACATTATTAGGGTATTGAAAACATTGCCATCACAGGTAATTGTTCTTCTGCTTCCCATGTGGCCAGTTTGAACAGACACACATATTCTAGAAACATAGAATGTTACAGCTGATAAAAACCATTTAACCCATCTAGCCTGCACATTTTTTTCTGATGTAAAAACTCAAACCTTAATTACTCCTTGTTCTTGTCTTAGATCCAGCAGAGCCATATGCCTATGGTGTTCCAATTATCTACCACCCTCTAAAGTTATATCCACTCCTCTGACCCTCTAGTTCAGGATTATGATTTACAGTGGATGCATGGAAAGATGAGGAGGGGGCGGTATATTGGGTGGGATGGGAATCTCTTCATCAAGATGGTCTTCACAATAGGGATTTGTTCTCAGGTCTCCAATGGAACTGTATATACTGTAATTACCATTTAATATTGCTCCATTACTCATACCACATATAAGAAAATCCAACTGGAACGGATGGTGCTGGTACTGCTAAAAATAAATAAAAATAAACAGCACAGGTCTAGATTTGGCTTGCAGCATTGCAATACCTGAATCATCTAAAAAGGAAAAGAAAGACATCATTCCATCTTGATAACTGTTATACCCTTTTTTGGCTCCCTGGGCAGAATCCAAGGTGGGTTGTGAGCAAATAACAACTTATTGTTTGCATTTTTCATCTGAAAAGGCAAGCTTAGGGTTCCTATCATGAACTATTCTAAAACCATTGTTTAAAGAAACTAAACAAAGCATCTAAGACAAAATTTAGGATTGATTAACCCCTTGATGATAATTGAGGTGCCAGGCACGCCAAGGAATTTCATCCCCTTAACGACATTTAACAAGCATTTGGCAATCAACAATTGCTTTCTTTGTTCAGCTGGTGTTGCTACAATGGCCTTGACATTGAGGCATTCAGCAACAACAAAAAAATGTAGGGGCTTCATTCGGCCACTCCATGCCTTTCAATATTCACCATATTGAAAGGCTGTAACGCCATTTAAAAGACACATGCTGACTCTAACAAGATGGCGGTGCCCATTCAAAATAAAAGCGCCCCAGAGGGTCTGAGCAAATACTACAGCTACTGCAGCCAACCATGCAGGTCAATATAGCCCATCTCACTAAACACTATGTGATCAGTAAAATAAAATTTTAAAAAAATATTAAACATTTAAAAATAGTAGAAAAACTAAATAAAATGTTAATCAAATTTAAAAATAAAAAGACCCCAGTGATGTCACCATAACCATCATAAGGGGAACCATCCAGTTCAAAGAAAATATGTCCAAAAGATTAGTTATTTGAGCAAGTCCTAAATCGGCATTCTATTTTCCCAAAAAGCACGGCATAGTTAAAATACCAGCATTTGAAATACCCTGGGGTGTTTAGTTTTCAAACATATATGGTTTGATTGAGGTAAATTGAACTGATTGGCTTTAAAGATCTCCCAAAAAGGACATGGGCACAGTATGATCAGATTTGATTTGAATGTTACTTGTACTTATCGTCCGATAACTTGCAAAAAAAGCAAAAATACATTAAGTATTTTTAAACTCATGGATAAATATTACAATTTACTTAGCAGTTTTTTTATCAGCTTTTATAGATGAGTAAAAGATTTTTCAAATAAAATCAGAGAAAGCTTTTTTTCCCATATAAGATGACCCCCCAAAATTTGAATATTAACCCCTTAAGGACAATGGGTGGTCCCTAAACCCATTGAAAACAATGCATTTTGAGCCCGTACATGTACAGGCTTTGTCATTAAGGGTTAATTAGAAAAAAAAGAAAAAGCCTGAATATAAGACTACCCTATAGGAAAAAAGTTTTACTAGTAAATATTAATTCACATGTAAACTATTTCTTCATATTTAATAAAAACTATGATTGAGAAAAAAAATTCCTGTTTTATTTCCTTTTATTTGACAATTTCCCTTAACATATAGGCTAGAATAGTTTTTAATTGTTCCTTAAATGACACCTGAAACAAAATAGAGGATTGTAATTAAAAATTATAAAATTATATGTTTTAGGTTTAAGAAATTTACTGAGTTTTTATGAATTGATATTTCAGCTCTTAGCTGCAGTTACCAACTAAAGAATATGATTTATCACATTTTCTAACTGCTGTCTCATGAAAATGTTTGAATGTAAAGTAACTGCTTTATTTGTCTTACTAACATAATTGTAAATTTGATCTGGTAGTAAATTTCTATTGTCTCTGTTCACAGGTAAATAGCAAAACGCTGTGTGAGAACATGTATCGCCTTCCTCCTTCTGCGTTCCTATCAACAATAGACAAAAGGAATGCAAATAACCACCTGGTATATACTGGATGTGCTATACTTGGAAGCATGAGATGATATAATAAGATGGCCACACAGGAACACAACAGATGATGTAAAAATACATCATCATTGATTGGGGTCGATAAAAGGCACTGCTGAGCAGTAATCTATCTCTCTTGCTTTCGTCGGGTAATGGACAGGTGGCACCAGGAGCCAACATGGAGGTCAGATGTGGGTTGGTGAGCTAAAGGCTACAGAAATTGGGTTGGTAACACAAATGGCATTTGTACAGACTCTTGACTGTGTACAATTGGGCTCTGTGTTATTTTGTATATACTGTATTTAATTTGGTTGTATGTGTAGATTGTCTCAGTATTGGTATAGGAATCACAGGTGAATTTCTAAAACGAAAACTGTTAGATTATATCTATTAAGACTGTTATTTAGGAATGTGTGGTTGAGGGTTTGGGCCTCAAACACAGAGATGTGCCTAGGCATTATTAAAAGGGACAATATATGTTCTAAAACCTTACTGTTGTAAACTCCACAGGGTTTATTGGGCATTAACACCCTATATCACAATAGGCACAAAAAGAGGGAAGGTACAGGATAGGCTGCATGGTATTTTTTTACATCACATGTTAAACCTCATCCCATGGGATGGGTTTTTGTTGCCTTCTACCCCACAGTACATGGGTAGGAGAAGAGTGGAGGTGTACCCTCTGTGTGTGAGAGGAGGTTTAGAGGAACCCTGTTTTTTTATTATTCTTTATTATATTAATTATTATTAATTAGTAGTAGAGTGGTTATCTTTTCTAACTTGCATGAGTTTGACTCTCTCACACAAGTAAATGCGAGACAAGTGTCAATTTATTTAAGCGCAAATAGGAACACATGAGATGGACTTTAGTCCAGCTTGTGCCAACTTGCATGCCCTCACATTTTACGGATATAAAATCCAGATAGGGAAATATTTTGGTGCTAGAATGCCATAAGTAAATTTAAGAATGAAACAAGTGGCTGTTTTTGGCTATGCTGTGGGATGGTGTATATGCTGTGGGAAGGTGTATATACTGCGTGTAGGATGTATATGTGTTCAGCAGACATGTTCTCCCATTATCTATGTAACATGCTGCACAGTGAAGTCAGGCAGCAGCTATTTTTAGACCCTGCTGAATGCGTCGTACAGCCTGAGCTAGGTGGAATAACAGCAGTCAAACTTTATTAGAAGCATTTGTCCTAGATTCAATAAAAAGGCTGTTAAACTGGCAATATCGTTTGGTATTAACATTAAGATAAGACGTACTGAAAGATTAGGATATCTAACACAATCTAACATTATTAATAACCCGTTCACTGCTTACAAAGGAAACAAAGACACTGCCCTACAAAGAAATGTCCCTTAAAGGTACGCTGGACATTAATATCAAATTATTTGTAAAACTTCAGCGTTATATTTTGTAACCACATCATTGTAAATGATATATAATGTTATTTTATTTAATAATGTCAGTAAAATGTCACAGTATCTTAAAAGGGTTTTTTCGACTAGACAAAGCATTAAAAGGTCACTATCACAGCTTTTTGCCTAACTAAATTCATAGTTTATGTGTCTGTACATTTAATTTGTTGATGTTTAATTTTTTTTTTTATATTATGGGATCTGAAAGGGGAATTAACGCAACTAACCATGTCAATTTTCTCTTCTTAGGCTCTCCCATCTTTCTGAGCCAATCAGCAAATTAGCAACGGAGGAGAGATTATCATTTATGATGCCATAAGTGTCATCATTAAATTAACACTTTTACCCTTGGCAATGCATGAAGGGATTTAGCAGAATCGCCATATACATTTGTCCTCTTTCCTTGGCTTGCAGGAGATATGTTTAGCTTTTTGCCACTGCAAAAGCATAGTATACTCATCACTCACCAGCTCCAGAGCTGGCTCACACATGAGTTCCAGGGGTCTCAGGAGACCTCCTGCACATATGCACAGAGGGTGATAAAACAGAGTTTTTAATATAAGTAAATAAAAGAAATTGACATCCCAAAAATACATATTAAAGCAATTACAAATAATTTGTATATGGGTTCTCCTTTGGTGGAGCACTTGAGTCCAGGCAGCCTGGTCTGTGGGGCAGGGAGGTAATTGCTCCATGAACAAGTCCAATAGTCTTAAAAAATAATGGATGGTCTAACTTGGACAAACCCAAAGAGGCGAGAGCACAGTGGGGTCATGTAACGCCTTGTTACGTGACCCCACAGTAACTTCACTGCTGCTCGTACTGTATGCGAGTATGCGAGTACTGTATGCGAGTAGTACTGTAGGCAGCTATGAAGGAAAAGCTCTGGCAATGCAAAAGTGTGAGGTGTGGTGAGGTATATGGGAGGTGTGAGAGGTTTGTGGGGGTGTATGAGTAAGCGTTTGAGTGTGTTACTGAGTGTGATCTGCCTAGGTAAGCAGGGACTTTTAACCGACGATGGCAATCATAAGGAAATTCAGCGTCAAGCTTGCTAAAAGCATACGGGTTGTTGAGCTGTTTTTACATGTTCATGTGCCCTGGTAGTTTACTAGTATGTTTTAGCATTCTATCTTTTCAGTGCTATTGTCAAGATATCTCTGTCATTCTAGTAGTATTCACAATACAATTAAAACTCCTTTAAATTAATTATTTGAGTAACTAACAAAACATGAACAATAGTGTCCTTGGATGTACTCATCTTGTCTTGCATACCCTGCAATAATAACTTGTCTGTGTCATAAAACAAAGCACTTTTGTTGCCAAACCAAGAACAGAAATATCTTAAGTATTCGACTTTGCATTTCAACCTGCTTCCACCAAAGTACCTTTATTAACAGATTTGTTTCAGTTAAGTGCCTCATATCAACTATTTTGTATATCAAATACCAAATGAGTCAAGGGCAAATTTTTAATAATGCACTAACATATTCTGCCCTAGATATTTAAGCAGTGGTCTCCTGATCACCAGCAGTCCCCAATACAACTCACTGGGGTTTTTTTAGAATTATAGACTAAAAGGCATGTGTTTTGAAAAATATGTTTGGAATCATATGATAGAAGTTGAGAGCAGAAAGGAACAGTTTTAGTATCATTATAATCGGCAAGGTGTGTCATTGTTGGTATCCAAAACAAAGAACCAATGCTCCAAATGTAAAGTAAAAAATGGCTTTATCGACTTCTTCTTAGATCAGTTAATACATATTAGTAAAATTATACAAAAAATTGTTACATTAGTCTAGTAATATGTCTTAAATGCTGTGCTTCAAAAATAATGCATTGTCTTATTCTGTCTCTCTTTATTTCTACATATTACATTACCCCTCTGTTTATGTTATACCATGCTGTATGCCAAAATAAAATAAATAGTTTAACATGAGGCACAGCATATTTCCATATTTGAAATATAAAGAACGGCAAGGAACATTCCATCAATCTTTAATGGCTTGTATTATTCGGAT
Source organism: Spea multiplicata (assembly GCA_009364415.1). NCBI lineage: Eukaryota > Metazoa > Chordata > Amphibia > Anura > Pelobatidae > Spea > Spea multiplicata. Next base: position 35,863 of record VKOC01049588.1, read on the forward strand.
CTTCAGTTCACAGTGATTTGCCTTTTACTTGCCTGAGGCTGATTATTAACCTATTCCAAGCCACAAAAGAGATTATAAACCACGGAAGCCTAGATCAAGTGCTACTGTGCTTTTGCAAAGCTGTAATTTATCATTTGTGAGGGCTCTTTCCAAGTTTGTAGTAATATTTATCAGTTTTTGACGGCCCATCTGCTCTTGTTCTAAGCAAACAACTGACTATCATAACACTGTCTTTACTTCATGCATTATATCACCCTATAGAAATATACTTTAATGTTGGGGTACTATCTAGAAAATAAAAATCAATTAACATATAACTTAAAATATTCTCTTATGGGGACAGAAGTAACAAGAGTATGTGCTCTATGCATGCTCATGCCATTGGGTTTTTTTTACAATGCCATAATAAATTGTAATTGTACTAGGGATGCACGATACCATTTTTTTGAGACCGAGTAAAAGTACAGATACTTTTTGTCAAGTAATCACCAATACCAATTACCGATACTTGGGCAAAACGGAGATGGGCAAAAAGGAGCGACACTGACACTCCGGGATCAGTCAGTGAATCAGCATTGGTATAGGAGCTGGGTGGGGAGCGAGCGGCACTTGACTGACACTGACTGCGGCAATGATTCAAGCAGGGTATCCGGGGCTGGTGCAAGGATTTTTGCCACCCTAGGCAAAACATAATTTTGCTGCCCCTGATCCACCCCCACAAGCCCCTCCCATTTGCCACACCTACTTGGAGACCAGCCCCATATAGTTTATCTCCCGGTCGAGCTATTATGCCCACACGCATAGGTGGCACCGGCCCTGAGGGCATCTGGACTGGTCAGCAATATGTATGTCCTGAAAAATGTGGTCACCCTAGCCAAGGCAGGGAAGAGGGTTAAGCATGTTGGAGAGGATATGTTAACAGCACCCGGCATCACAGCTATGGTGCCATGAACCTGCCCATAAATTTGTTTACATCATGCCATCTCATTCAAGTTGTCACTCCTTTACTGAAGAGGAGGTATCATCACACCTCTATGAACTTGTTGGACATACCATTCGAAAACATGAGCATTCAAATGGAGATGCCCCCACCCTGTGGCTATAAATGCCTCCACAATATTTTGGAGTGTGTCTGTGGGAATTTGTGGCTATTCAGTCAAAAGAGGCCTTTGTGAGGCCAGGCACAACAAGGCCTGACACGCAATTGGCGTTCCAATTCACCCCAAAGTTGCTCAGTGGGGTTAGGGTCAAGGTTCTGTGAAGACCACTTAAGCTCTTCCATACAAACTCCTAAAAAACGTATCTCTAGGGACCTTGCTTTGTGCACAGGTGCACAGTCATGCAGGAAAGGACCTTTTGCCAAACTGGTGTCACAAAGTTGGAAGCATGCAATTGTCTAAACTGTTTTTGTATGCTCTAACATTAACACTACCCTTTACTGGAATTAACCCTGATAAACATTAATCCTCCTCCACAAAACTTTAAAGTAGGCACTATGTATTCCAGTAGGTAGTGTTCTCCTGGCACCAGCCACACACAGATTTATCCATTAGACTTCCACATAGTGAGGTGTGATTATTTGCTCCAGCAAGAACATTTCCACTGCTCCATGCCCATGAATGCTTAAAGCTACTCTGACATAAAACAACACGAAAATGCAGTAAGCAAGAAGGCGAGGACCACAAAGGTGGTTTTTCTCTACTGAGCAAATCAGAAGCAGATTTTGCGGGAAAGCTGTGGTTTTAACTGCGTCACTTCACTTTTCATTATGAAGGACCAGCACTAGCCAGGGCTGAGCTGGCCCTGCATAATTCAACAGATGAAGAAATCTAACTGATCTACCCATGTATTATTTAAGGCCAGCAATGGTCTTCCAGCAGATGCTCACTAACAGCCCTTCCGAGTTGAAAGCAAATCTCCTACAGGCTTTATTTCAACTCTCCTTTTAGTGAATAGACTCCAAAGTAGGGAAATTCTAATACAAGCATAGAAACACTTAAATGCATAAACATTTATTTACATAAAGTGATTTCACAAGCAGGGATATTTACTTCAAAGGAGACATGTTAGAACAAGAGGTCATAATCTAAAACTAGAGGGTCATAAGAGTTTTATTGAGAGGTTGGTGGATGTGGTACAACCTCCCAGCAGAAATGACAGGGGCTACCAGAGTGAGGGGATTTAAACATGCATGGCATAGGAATAAAGCAATCCTGACTCTAAGACAAAGGATTGATTAGGGTTTGTCAAGATCTAAGAACATACAGTAAAGAGGGAGGAATGAGCATTACTAGTTTATAGGTCAGTAGTAGAATAGACATAAGATTTGGGCGCTTTGAAATTGAATCATGCAACCTCTGTTTGGGTCAGGTCCTCTCTAGTTATGGGTCTAGCAGAGGTCCAGCTGTTGTCCTCTCATCCAAAACAGTTCACTAGGCAGGTCCATCACATTCTTTGCTGCAGTTGTGTGCTAACCCGGCAAGAATCTGTGCTGTTTGCAACTTGTCAAACCGTTTGTCAACCCCACTTGGAATACACGGACTCTTTATAAATATTAACGTATCTGTTTTATCCAAGCTAAACAAAATGTAAAAGATATCTCCAAAGCTTTTAATCAAAGTCTAAATCTCAAACATTTCCTTCATGGCTGTAAAGAAAGCGGTGTCGGCAATGCATGCAGGTCCAAAAATTGCAAGCTAGTTTGGCCACTGTTCATAAAATCCTAGCGTTATAATAACTAGAGATGAGTAAATCATACCGTGAAAGTTTGAAATGCGTGTGACTCATGCTACACAATGACAGCTTAGTGGGTGGGTGAATGAGAGAGTAGGACTGGAAATTTGGAACTGAGGTAAAAGTGTTTAAATTGGAACTTGGGTGGGATAGAGCATCTGGAGTTACATGGATAACCTATGACAGATAGATAATTTGAATGTAAAATAGCAGTGTCACCAGCAATAACAGCCTCCTTCTGTATGGTTAAATTAATAGGACCAGAGCTGCCTACAGTGCCTTGCAAAAGTATCCCCCCCCCCTTAACATTTTGTTGCATTACAACCTTAAGACAAAAAAAAAACAGAGAACCTGAGGGTGCCCATTCTTCAAGGCAAAACTGCTCCAGCTCCTTCTAGTTGGATGGGTTCTGCTGGTGTACAGCAATCTTTAAGTCATACCACATATTCTCAATTGGATTGAGGTCTGGGTTTTGACTAGGCCATTCCAAGACATTTTAAATGTTTCCCCTTAACCCCTTCAATCCCCTATGGACGTACCGGCGCGTCCAAAAAACGCATCCCAAGAATCCCCCATGGACGTACCGGTACGTCCAGCCCTTCTTGCAGCGGCAGGGACACATCCCTGCAGCTGCACGGGAGATCAGGCTGTCGTTTGACAGCCTGGACTCTTCCCTGACAGCAGAAGCCAGCATCACCGATTGGGCATTCCCTGCTGACGTAACCTGGAAGTCCATCCCCTTTTTAGATTTTTTTTAAAAAGTTAGTTTCTTCATGTCAATTCACAAATTTGGACTATTTTGTGTAGGTCCATTACATGAAATCCAAATAAAAATCTATTTTAATTCTAAGTTGTAATACAACAATATAGGGAAAATGCCAAGGGGGTGAATACTTTTGCAAGGCACTGTAGCTACATATCACATAAATGTGGCATCTACATTGAGTGTTTTTAAAATTCTTAACAGCTTTTCTTTGAAGAATGAAAAGAAAACAGAGATGTTATGATTAGTATATTTGTATATAGCGCCAACAGTGCTGCAGTGCTTTACAATGAGTTATACATATTAATAACACATGTAAACGAACCGAGACAGAAGGCGTGGATATAAAAGATGCTATAAAATATATGCAATGCAACATTAAACAAGGTGGATTAAAAGCAGAATTCCAGTTATGAGCTGAGTTAACATTTTTATGAGAGGTATGCTATAGAATTAACAGGCAATGCCACTTAAGACTGTAAAAACAAACCACTATAATAAAAAATAACACGAAACATCCATAATCAGCTTTTTTTAAGACTGCTGTCTATTTTTTTATTTTAAGAGATTTATTTATGTTTTCCAACATAATAAAAATTATTTTAAAAAAATGAAAGTATTTCAACTGAATTACAGTAAATTGTGTACAAGTTTAGCAGAACCAAGTCTCGTTTCTATCCAGTGTCAACCGCAGTTGATGACTGTAACGTGATCCAAATTGCTTCTTTACAGCAACTATGTGTCTAAAAAAACTGGAAGAACCAGCAGAACAAAACACAAGTGTTCTTATCATACCTTGCATGAGTAAGTATGCTCCATCTGAAGTCCAGATCTTCTTTTAACCGTTGTCCAAGTACCACGATATTCTTTTTTATTTGCTTCATCGCTTCTACAGTCACCTTGTGCTTGTAGAAGTACTATGCATTTTCCCTATTATTATTATTATTATCTTTTTTTTATATAGCGCCAACAGTTTACGCAGCGCTTAATACAATACATAAATTCAAGGGATATGACAAGACAAGAATTGACAGACTAAGACAAACCGATACATTTGGTGGAGAGAGCCCTGCTCGCAAGTTTACAATCTAGAGGGAAATGGGGTGACAAACATATGGCATAGAGAAAGGGTGAGAGGTAGTGTGGTGGGTGTATCGATGACAAGGAAGTTCTAGCAGCTTAGATGGTATGCTTCTCTGAAGAAGTGGGTTTTGAGATGTTTCTTTCGGTGGAAGTAGATTCCAGAGATATGGGGCAGCTCGAGTGAAATCTTGTAGACGGGAAAAGGAAGAGGTGATGAGTGAGGAGGAGAGCCTTAGCCCATGGGAGGAACGTAGGGATCGAGTAGGAGAGTATTTGCTAATGAGGTCAGAAATGTACGGAGGAGCAGTATTATGGATGGCCTTATATGTCAGTACCAGGATCTTAAATTTAATTCTAAAGGTAATTGGGAGCCAGTGGAGGGTTTCACAGAGGGGGGAAGCAGAAGAGGAGCGACGTGCAAGGAAGATGAGCCTAGCAGCGGCATTTAGGATAGACTGTAGAGGAGAGAGTCGAGACAGTGGAGTGCCAACCAGAAGAGTGTTGCAGTAGTCAAGACGGGAAATGATAAGTGAATGAACCAGAGTTTTTGTGGATTCTTGGGTGAGGAATGGGCGGATACGAGAGATGTTTTTTAGGTGCAAGCGGCAGGATCTGGCGAGGGACTGAATGTGAGGGATGAAGGAGAGGTTTGAGTCAAGGATGACCCCAAGGCATCTGGCCTGGTTAGTAGGAGAGATAGTCGTGTTGCTAATGGTGATAGAGAATTCAGGTAGTGGAGTGGAGATAGAGGGAGGGACGATAATGAGTTCAGTTTTAGAAAGATTAAGTTCCAAGTAGTGTTGTGACATCCATGAAGAAATAGCAGACAAGCAATTGGTAATACGGGACATGAGAGATGGAGAGAGATCAGGAGAAGACAGGTAGATTTGCATATAGATGATACTGGAGGCCAAAAGAGTTGATTAGTTTGCCAGGAGAGGACGTATAAAGAGAGAACAGCAGAGGGCCAAGGACTGAACCTTGGGGGACACCAACCGGAAATGGAAGGGGTGATGATGTCTTGCCAGAGAAGTTGACAGAGAAGGAACACTTAGACAGATATGAGGAGATCCAGGAGAGAGCTATATCTCGAATGCCTATAGAAGCAAGTGAGTCTAGGAGAAGGTGGTGATCAACAGTATCAAAAGCAGCAGAGAGATCCAGTAGTATTAGAATAGAGAAGCTATTTGGCGAGAGAGAGGGCAGAGTTGTAGGTGTGAAGCATGAATTTATAGTGAGTAAAGTCTTTGCTGGATTTTGATTTTCTGAAGTAGCGGTCTCCACATTTATCCCTCCCCATTCCTAATTCCCGAAACTCACAGAATAAACCATAGATTTATAGTGATTACTATATGCTAGCAGTAGCATTCAACTGCCCTGTATAGTTTCTATGCAACATATTCTACTACTGTTGGGTTTCATTGTGAACAGTAATAAGATTTGTCATTCCAATATAAAGTAAAACTGGGGTCATGAATCCAAGTATTTCTCTGTTTAGCTTCTTCCAGCACTAGAACAAAATGATTACGTAATAAAAATTATTATTATTGTGACCCCGAGGAATCATTCATTACTCTATCTGCCTGCAGCTAATGCTACACATTTCTATAAAATAACCAGTAAATTATGCTGTAAAGTGCAGATTCTAGGTGAAGCGTACAGTTGAAGCCTTAAACAAAACACAATCTATTTTATAATCATAACATCTGCTTCGCATAACATGATCCCGACGTGGTATTACCGGCTGCCTAAACTTTGGCTCATATTGTCTGTATAGTATTTCTCGTAATGCACTTTGTCCAATTAACACATTTTACAGCTGATGGTTTCCAATTGGTTACGTTATGCTGTTTTAAAATCTGATGAGGTTTAACTGTTGCAGAAATGGAACTTGGATGCATGGATCAATCCCCTGCCTTGTGTTCTTTCTCTTACTTTTATTTGGTTTTTGCTTTTCACAGGACATATTAACATTGTTGATGCCATTAACATTCCTATGACGCTGTATATATGACAGAATGCTAGATTGTATATATATAATGTCACCAGAATATGACGTGAGGTTCAGATGACCCAGAGAACCTGCGTTTCACAAGTAGTCTCCCGGAGAGCATCTCGGAGAGTTCCCAGGTATATTTATTTATCACAAACTATATAAGTACAGTAGTCATATAGATATTATTATTGGGCTAAGCAGGTAATGAAGTTATTCCGTGAAGAGTTTACAATGTGAGTAAACACTCATTACAGATAACCCTGTTTATATTACTTTAGAGTATATCATTTTCATTATGCATGTCTACCCAAGTTGGCATCACTTAAAAATTTCTGCCAATAGAGAAAAGTGAACTGTTTCAATCTTTGCCCAAGTAGTCTGAGAGACAAAATGGACAAGTCCATTGTGTTCAGCGGGTCTGGGAGAAGAGAAATGCCGTTCTCTTGCCAAACCATTTTCCAGGCCAGGAAGTCTGGATAACTCCTCTGTGGAAGAAACACAGGAATGTTTCCATGGAGGCTCCGCAGAAACGATCATAGGTCTTTACTGTGTCTACACGCAGTGCAGTATGCAACAGGGGAGATTTCTACACCATGGGTGACCATTCCTCGGCATAGGTGGACATTAATCGCCTCATTTAGTTGCAAGCGTTAACGGGATATCAAAGCAGAGGTTTCATGGAAATGGGAAAATAAAGAAACATATTCAATTAAATTAAAATGACTCCATTTCTGAATCAGGCTGTTTAAGGAAGAAAATGAACATTTTCTTGGCTACACTTATAATCACATTTTTTCATTTGGTATTTTAAAGGTGCTGATCTGCCTGCTCTGCTGAATTTAATACAATCATATGCCCCAGGCATGCAAAGCCCGACACAACTAGCTTGTATCAACCTGCCAGCATTAGCCCCATGAGGTTCTCCACTGTCAGATGGACCCTGCTCTGAGGTCTTCGATTTCTCTGAAGCTTTTAGGTCTCGTTGGTGAAGGAAGATGGTCTAGTCTTCAGGCCTCATGTTGGACTACCTGAAATGGAGGTCTCTTTCAAGCCTCATATTTACCTGCTCTCATTTCTATTCTTGGTAAGACTTTTAATTTGGATGTGTTGTCCAGGATATTCAAAGGCAATTAGCAGACATAGTCTTCTGCAGTCAAATCTTTTAGTAATATGTCCACTTTATAGGTATAGTCCACTGTAGGTATGGGATCCTGAAGGCAGTTGGCCTTGTTCCTAAGTGCTAAGAGTTCCCAAACCTCTGTACCTTCTACATTTGTAAATTTACTACACATTATGGCCAGACCAGCTTCATTAGATATCCGAGGCTTATCCAGATCTCTGTGGCATAATGTGTTCCTTCCAGCTGAAGTGTTACTATTATCGCCAATTACTAGTCTTACCGTAATTAGACTTTTACTTGGTGTGAGAGACCAGTCTTCATTATTTAACCACTGTTCTAAAATATAAATGGCTGTCTCTATAAAATTCTACAGATAAGGAATAAAATATTCATTCAATAAAAGCACAGGATATTTTCTTTAGAAAATGTAATAGCAGCTTTTTGGTTTCCACTTGAATATAAAATGTCGGTTTGATAATGTATTTTTCTCCAATGGTCACAAAATCTGTATGAATTATTTATTTCTCATAGATTTTGGCTTCAAACATATATTTGTCATTACACATTCCTTATATGATCTATCTACATGTATCTTTTTATTTTTAAACTAGGGTTATTTTAATCATTTTTCCCCCCTCTTCATTAGTTCTGCATTATCAAAGTATAAAGCGTATTTTATCTATTTCCAACATATTAAAGGATATTCATACCATTATGGACCAAATATATTTAACATTGTCATTGAAACATTTGTTATTGTACTTAATTTTTCTTTTTTTGTAATATTAAATATAAAGAACATGAAAAGGTAGCAAATACAAAGGGGCATTTGTGAAAATTAATGGATTTTCTTTTACAATGCAGTCAACAGAAAATATGTATGTAAAATACAATATATAGCAACAGCGGGAAATCAAAATAACAATAAGAAAAAAAAATCTTTTAAACATACTGTTAACTAGAATGTTTTAAAATAAGTAAAAGCTTTCACATTAGAAATAGCTGCAGTTGTAAATTATGCATAGAAATTATGAAAACCTGTTTTTTTTTCTTTGTTGACATTTAGTTCAACCTATGCACTAGATTACGGTACTAATATGGCATGATTTAAGGGCATTATTCTTTCACAAACTGGAAAACCTATATAATTGAAGGTTTTATTTGCTACTGGGCCAAAATTAATCCCAACATCATAATAATAACCCAAATAATTTTGAGTTACCGTATTTATCGGCGTATAACACGCACTTTTTTAACTAAAATTTGAAGCTGAAATCCTACCTGCGTGTTATACGCCGATAAATCCTGTTATACGCTGCCTCAGCCGCCGCCGCCGCCCGCCGTCTGCCTCTGCCGCCTGCCTCAGCGCTTCAACTCTTGTGTTGGAAGCGTGAGGCGTTTGTCTCGGGTGCCGGCGCTCAGCAGTGAAGCGCCGGCACCGCGAGACAAACGTCTCACGCTTCGCAAGCAAACAGGAGTTT
>VKOC01049589.1:0-15322 GCA_009364415.1 Spea multiplicata
TGTATCCTGAAGTTGTCTAAGACATTCTTTATTGTAATCACAAGTATTCAATATAACAATCGCCCCGACCTTTATCGGCGGAGCGTAAAAGCATTGGCAGTTTTCAGTTCTTGAATGGCTTTCCTTTCCCTTAGATTCAACATTATTGAACACATGCGGAAAAACAAGTGTAGAAAACCAATATATCATAAAAAGTGTGTGCCAGTCAACCAAGATAATTATGCAAATGATACTACCCCTCTATTGTCTCTTACAGCAGCTTCCCAAAGACAACACTCTGCAAATGTTGCAAATTGTAAACTTGGAGGCGCTCATGTAAAACAAAAAGGGAAAAAAACAACCACAATAGTGTAGAGTGTAAAAGAATAAAAATGTATATTAAGTGTTCATCACACTCACAAAGGTATCAAATATTTGGTGCACGTCTCAATATCTTGTCTTGCAATCTCTGAAAAATGTGCAAAGAGAGATACCAATAATGTAATTGTTTAGGTAAAAATAAAGAGGTAAGTAAATGGTTGAACTCGGAGTGTTTGTTCACATACAACATGTGCAAAACAGCGCTCAGGGAGGGTATGAAGAACCAACGATTCCCAAAGGATTCCTATGTGTTCCCAGAACCCAGTCCTTCAATCCCCAGGATACACAGGGTAAAAGGACTATAAATAATATACATATGCCATGGAACTCTTGTTAAATAAAATTTTCTATGTCAGGAATAAATTATTTAACAAATCTCTATACAAAACAACCCTCAACGCGTTTCGCCCTCATAAGGGCCTCTTCAGGAGGAAAAAAGTTAAAAAGAATAAAATAAGTAAAATCCAAAGTTCCACTGCGGTCTTATATCCTTGCGTCTTCTATCTGTAATCCCATTCTGTATGTGACGGGTAACGTCGGCGTCTCAGCCTGCGCCACGTAACGTAACGATGTGCCCGCGTCTTGCAACTACACGCCCATCAATGCCGCATAATCTAGCAAATACGGTGAATGTAGGACCAAATCCTAATTTCTTAAGAACTTTAAAGAGAGCCTCTGTGAAGGGCTTTTTCAACATCCAAGGAGATAAAAAGAAAGTGGTATTTGCGATTTTGGGCTTAATTTGGGCGATTTTAGTACCTTAATGGTGTTGTCCCTGGCCTCCCTCCCGGGCACAAAGCCCACCTGATCCTTATGTATCAAATGTGTAAGAGATGGCTGGAGCCGGGAAGCAAGGATCTTGAGGTCGGTATTGATTAGGCAGATTGGGCGATAGCTGCTGCAGAGTTCAGATCCTTGCCTGGTTTGGGAATAACTGGAATATGTGCAACACTCGATTGAGGATCTAGCGGGGTACCCGTGGCCAGAGCATTGAACAAAGTGACCATGTGTGGTCCCAAGACCTGTGGAACTACTTTGAGTAGCTGGGCAAAAGAAATATACAAAGTCTTTGGAATAGGGTTTATTTTAGTTATTATACTGCATTTTAACAATTATTGGAAATAATAAGCCTGTGCTTCTGCTGAAGACATCCAGAGAGGGACTGTCATCTGTATTCCTATTTAAAAAAGAAAACAAAACAAACCCATATATTTGTAATATTTTAACTGGTACATAAAACAGAAGATTTAGGTGATTGTGCAATATTTTCAAAGCATTTCAGTTGCATTGCATGTTAAGGCAAAGCTTAGATATTTTTGTGGCCAACTATTTTAAAATGACATTTACTTTTTAGTTTAATTACATGTGTAATTTATATATTTTAATAACAAGTCACGGCTCTGGCCTCAAACCTCCGAAGCGGCTAATTTCAGACTCCATTGACTTGCATTAGACTGAAGTGTATAAAAGGAGAGATGCTTCACTTGCATTACATTAGTTCACGCATGCAGCCGATGGCATCACTCTGCGTCAGGCTTTATGCTGCTGAGTGCTATGGACGCTCGAGGTCTCTGTGTGTTACATGTAGAGAGGAAATATTGAGATCTCCAGCACTTTCTCCTGCATGGAAAGTGTTACAGTTTGTGATATTCCTGTGTGTGACTCCGTGTAGATCTGGCGCCCAGAGCTCACCTCCAGCCTGTCATCTGGAAATGATAAGATGTATCGAGGACTACGAATATGTTCAAGACGGAGACATTATTATTGGAGGAGTGTTAAGAGTTAATAACTTAATGAATTTGTTTCGTGAAGATGGAATCATAACTCTGACGGCTTGCATGGAGTAAGTAGAAAAACTTTACAATACAGATGTCGGGTGGAGTGAAGGTGATACATTTTATATGCTGAGTAGAAATAAAATCCAAGCTTTGAAGCCAATGTTGGTCTTTTCTTCAGGCTCGTTACACACTGAAAGCTACAGTGTCTCTAAAATATATAGAAATACAAAGAAACAGATTAAAATAGAGATTTTATAACAAGAATTTATTATATTTTATTTAAAAGTTAACTGAAGTCTATTAAACTGTTCCTGACATTTTCCAACCCAGTTTATGCCCCAAAACGCTAGATGCTTTATTTTCGATGATACAGTTTTATAGGCGTGCAAAAGTAGAAATGAATATGCTTTTTCATGGTTTTATGTTTATTTGTGTTTTGGTTAACTGTCAACTACCCAAAACAGCAGATATTTTAGAAATATGCAACCTATATAGCAGCGAAGATTCAGCGAACTACAGGCCAGTAAGTCTTAAATGGGTAGATGCCAAGTTAAGGGAAACCGTGCTAAAGGAGAGGATTATTAAATATCTGGAAGCAGCATATAGTAGATTATAGCATTATGCACAGTGTTCTGTCAGAAACAGCAGAAGAGAGCAGACGATGCAATAAAGCTTCAGAAAATGCAAGAAGGGTGCTGGGTTGTAAAGCCAGAGGCGTTGGTAGCAGGAAGAGGGAAGGAGGTTCTGCCACAGATCTCTGGACAGAACTCACCTACAGTATTGGCTACAGTTCTCATCTCCTAAAATATATTCAATATTTCAGAGTAGATAGGATGATTAAAACAGGGAATGCTTTGCATACTAAACATGATGGGAGAGGAGAAAGAAACATTTAAATACATAAAGTGATTTAGCAAAGTACAGGAGAGGAGTTTATTCCAGACGAGCAGAAATGTTAGAACATATTCTCTGTATAACCTGTAAAGTTCTTCTTTGTGGAAGAGACCACAGACTTACTAAGTTGCCTTTTGTTTGTACTTTTCCTGTGATGCATCATTGTTTGTCTAGATAGTCCTAGCATTTCTTGATTTGAATGCTGCGGTGGGGGGAGGGGTGGAAATGTGCATGCACGTTCACTAGACACAGCGGTCTACTTACACACCAGGAAAAGGATCGGAACTTCTATGACCTTTCCTCTTTATTTTTTATGCATATCAGTGTGGGCTTAACGGTGTGGGCTTGCTCTACTACTATGTAAGATATGTTAATAGAGCGTCAGGCGAGGAAGATTCCCTGGCGGCAGGAATCAGGATTAATTGTAAAGGAGCAAAACATGTATTGTGGAGACCAGCTATGACTGCAGTAGGTAAGATGCAGGTGACGAGTATGAGAGCCAGAGCTTTAGTTGACTCAGGGAGCGTTAGAAGTAAATGAAAGACTTTGTATGGATGAATCTCGCAGCCATTTGAGTTCACTGAAGCTCAACCTCACGGGAATAGCGGCTGATACAGGTGAAAACCTACCAGCGGGGCTAGTGATCACCTCACTACAATCAGTTTAGAGTCTAAGCATTGCGTTACTTTCCACAAAGTCTATATATTGAATGGGTTCTTCTTTGTTTTTTTGGTTTGTTTTTGAATATCTTTACAGCATTTCTAACAAAGTATGTACATTCCTACAGCTGCAACCCAAATCATTTAAAATAATCTATAATAAAGCACATTTGTAATATTTCCACAGTCCTATTCCACATTTCTATAAAAATCTTTTGACCTTTATGTTTGCCATTGAGGAGGTCAACAGTGATCTGGGAATCTTACCAAATATCACTCTAGGATATCATTTATTTGATTCATGTTCAAGTGAAAAAAAGACAGTAAAAAGCATCCTTCAGATTTTATCCGGACCAGGAAAGACCGTCCCTAATTACTCCTGCACTAAACGAGGAATCCTGGCTGGTTTTATTAGGGATGAACTTTCCGACACCACCATACCCATGGCACAAATCCTAAGCATGTATGGGTACGCACAGGTGAGCAGAATATGCACCGTTAGTACAATCGTTTAATATCTTTGATGTTACCTTGACTTACAAGTAGACAGTTACCCTCTGCTTCAAGAGACCAGAGATGGTCAAGGGCTGTTGACAAGACCCTGCGATAGTAGGAGTTCAAGTGGAGTGAAGGCTGAAGAAGTGACGCAAGAGGGACATGAACAAGAAAACTCCACTATGGATGGAAAAAGGGGATAAGAGAGAAGGACATGGTGAGAGAGAAAGAGGAGGGGAAGGTGACATTTTTGACCCAAGGGGTCATGCAAAAAAACTACAATAAAAAGCTCAATTGGGTTTATTTACTAAAGGAACAGTAGGAAGGAATGTTTGGAGGAAAGTTGTAACTATACAAGAGGAATGAGAATCTAGTCTGTGTGGCATGTGGTGGATTCTGTCTATACATACCGGGCAATTTCTTGTCTCTCCGTTTTTCCAGTCAGTTTTCAGCAGTCATTGTACAAATTCCAGGTTAGAAGCTTCCAGAAGCACCTGCTGATGTTGGGGCCTACTTGGTGCATTAAGTCCCTTTCTTGTAGCAGGGTATTCATAGAAACACAAGCCGACTCCACACTTTAGTACTGTCATTAATGGCACAGTATGCCTCAACTTCCTGTCATTCGGCTAAAATCAATTTATTTTAGTTATTTAATAATTCTTGTAGAAATCTCACTGATTTAAACATGCATTACACAGGGCCAGTCAGGCTCTTCTTGCAGCAGGAGCTCACTTAGACACCAATAAACGGTGTTATGTATTAATATGGTTTCAAAACAAAGCCCTGCTTGTCCTGTAAGAAATAATGTATATTGTGTTTGCATAAAGTAAATGTGAAAAAGGGAAATTACATTTGAAGAAAAGTGCTGTAAAGGATTCACAGTAAAAAAGATGTAAGACGTCTTCGTCCATAAGGGCCAAAAGTTTTTGTTTAGCTAAGTATTGTTAGGGTAACTTGGTCTTCAATGTCCGAGAAGGTGGTTGTAGCATCTGTTATAATCCATTTGTTTTCGTGTAGATCAGTTATGGCGCAACGCATTCCGTGCTCAGCGACAGACGAGTTTATCCGACGTTTTTCCGAACAGTTCAAAATGACCATGTCAGTTATTATATTTTATCCAAGCTGCTGAAACACTTTGGCTGGAACTGGGTCGGCATTTTAACCACCGATGATGAAAGTGGAGACAAGGAAAGCCAAGTACTGACAAAGTATATGAAAGACGATGGAATTTGTGCTGAATATGTAATAAAAATACATTATTGTCAAAGACTGGATCAAACTTTTCAATACGCTTCCAAAACAATAAAAAGCTCAACATCTCAAGTTATCATATTTTGTGGTTCCTTTTCTGAAGCTTTTATGTTTATTATTAAGCAAACAAAACATTCATTAATCAATAAATCTGTAATTCTTGGCACAAGGTGGTCTTCAAACACATTTCTGTTCCAGTCTTTCTGATGTATTTAACGGGACTCTGACTCTGAAACCGTATTACAGCGACCATGTTCCAAAACTTTCATTCTTCCTCGAGAAATTTCACCCAAAGAGCTACCCAGATGACAAGTTACTGGAAGATTTGTGGATAACAGCTTTTGAATGCTTGTCTCCAGATCCCTATAAAAACCAGTATTATGAAATTCATTTGGGGCTCTCGCTTCATAACTGTACTGGGAGAGAACGCTTGAAAGACATTGTTAGCTTTATCAACAACGGGGATGCTTCTCAAGTGAATAATGCAGTGCTTGTGATGGCCAAAGCCCTACACAATATGTACATATTTCAAGAAAAAGAAGTTTATGGAAATAAAATCAAAATAACTAATTACAAACATCGGTAAGTCAGGAGTCATGAAAAGAGAGTGATTCAGGGGCATCAGCGGTAGCTGTGTAGTTAGCAGTAATAGTAAATCTAGCAGTGGGAACAGTTCTGCTATTTACATAAAACCAATAACTCTGCAGCATTACCTAATATATATATAATAGACTTGTTACAGTGGGAATCTTTGGTCAATCTGGGCAGGACTTTAAGGGTCAATCAGATGGCACAATTAGCTTTTAAATTCCCATTAGTATCCTCTTCTGCACTCTGCTCCCGTCTGCCTCTCCCTGCTGTCTCCACCTCCCCTCTGACCCTTCCAGCCCTTTCATACAATTTTTACTCTGACCCATTCCATCCAGGGCCTCTCTTTGCTGTGACCTGTCCTCCCATTTGCCTCTGCTCTGACCTGCCGTTCCAGATCTCTCTGCTCTGACTCATCCTCTCCAGCTACCCGCTGATCCTCCCAGCCCCTTCTTGCTTTCCCTGCTGATCCACTTCTCCTAGAGTCCCTTCTGCTCTCACCTGCCCCTCCAACTTCTCACTGATCCTCCCTGCCCCCTCTGTTCTGAACTATCCAACACCCTTCTTGCTTCAATTGCTTTCATGACAATGGGCAGATAGAGGGAGTGAGGGGAGGAAAAGATAGAGACAAAAGAGAGTGAGCTGGGTGGGGAAGAGATAAAACAGAAAGGACTGGGAGATAAAACCTGTGGAATGAGAGAGATTTCTTGTCATGGCGTGTCAATGGCAGGCACATATGTTGAATACAATTTGCTGATTCAGAAAATAGAAAATAGCTGATGGTATTTTAGTACTTATGTATTTTTCATAAAAGTTGCACCATTACATAAGAAATCTGAAAGCCGAGGACCAATCCTCTCATCTATATTTTGATGAAAATGGAGAGCATGTTACCCCACACGTAATTCGGAACTGGGTTGGAAATAAGGAAGAAGATAAATCCTTTGATGTGGTCGGTATCTTTGATCCGTGGGCTCTGGCTGATCAGCAGCTTAACATCAAACCCGGTCTAATAACCTGGAAGAACGAGGCCAACCAGGTGAGAAGACTTTTCATTCTTATAAGAATATATTTCTTATATTAGTCATATAGGAAACGAATAAAGTTATATTTGGAAATATTTGGACACTGACACAAGTTTGTTATTTTGGCTGTTTACCAAATAATATGAATGCAGTGTCTCAGCTTGAATGTGAGGGTATTCGCATCCTAATTAGATGAAGGGTTTAGGAATTACAGCTTTAATATGTAGCTCCTCCTTTTTCAAGGGACCAAAAGTATATGGACAATTGACTCAAAAGCTGTTTTATGGACAGGTGTGGACCATTCCTTTATTATTTTTCATCAATTAAGCAGGTAAAAGGTCTGGAGTTGATTCGAGGTTTGGCATTCGCATTTGGAAGCTGGTCAGACATCAGAGAGCTAGCAGAAACAATAGGAATGGCTAAATCAACAGAAAGTGTAGAACACTCTCCAGTAGGTAGACATCTTTATCCAAGTCTACCATGAAGACACGACTTCAGAAAAGCAAATAGAAAGGGTTCACCACAAGGTGCAAACTATTCATAAGCCCCAAGAATAGAAAGGCCACATTAGATGTTGATGAAAAACATCTAAAAAAAAAAAAAAGCCATCCCAGTTCTGGAACAGCATTGTTTGGGCAGATAAAATGAAGATCAACCTCTACCAGAAGGATGAGAAGAAAAAACTATGTAGGAAGCTTGGAACGGCTCATGATCCGAAACCCCAAACACACTGCGAAAACAACCCAGGAGTTTTTTAAGGCAAAGAAGTGGATTATTCTTTAACCCCTTCGTGACAAAGGCTGGTTTTATTTTTCGTACTCTTCGTGACAATGACTACTTTAACATTTCTGCTCTGTTCGTGTTTAGCTGTCATTTTCTTCTTTCCCGTTTACTGAACCCACACAAGTTATATATTGGGTTTTTTCAAGACAAGTATGAAAAAGTCCTTGTTTTGATTGTATCATATTATTTACTATATTATTTACTATATTATTTAGTATTAAAAAATATGGTGAAAAATTTGGAGAAAAAGGACTTTTTCTTACTTTTAGTTGAAAAATCTTTTACTCATCTATAAAAGGGAATGAAAAAACCTGCTAAATAGATCCTACTATTCGTCCTGAGTTTAGAAATACCCAATTTTTTTATGTTTTTTTGCTTTTTTCTGCACATTATAGGGCAATAAGTACATGTAGCATTTTGCTATTTCAAAACCATTTTTTCCAACTCTGGTAATTCTTCCGCCCATGTGCCATTTCGGGTATCTTTGAAGCCGGCCAATGCAATTTACCTTTAACTCTTTCCCTGCACTAATCTGACCACCAGTCTTTGTCAAACTTTGTTGTAATAATTTTTTTGCATTTTGTTTTCATACACATTTTACTTCAGGTATGAATTTACAGGTTCTGGTATATGTCACTCACTGTCATAAAACACCCCAATATGTGTTCAGTAACATCTCCTCAGTATCGCGATGACCCACTTGGTCTGCCTGGCTGTTTAGGGACAAAAGGGCCACATTTCGGGCATGCGCATTTTTCAATGTTGAACATTGGCATTTGGTGATCCCCTGCCCATGCCCTATTTGGTACATGTTTGAGCCGGGCCATTTCAGTGTGCCCAATAAAACCATATATTTTTGAAAACTAGACACCACAGGGTATTTCAAATGCTGGTACCATAACTCTTTGCATGCACATATTTTACCACCAGCATTTTTTCAAAGTTTGCAGTAGCATTTTTTGTGTGTATTTTTAACCACACACCTAGGTATGAATTTACAGCTCCTGGTATATGTCGCTGTCACATGACACCCCAATATGTGTTCAGCAATATCTCCTGAGTACAGTGATACCCCGCATGCATGGGTTTGTCGGGTATTCGGGAACTAAAAGGCCACATTTTGGGACGTGAGCATTTTTTTAATTGGAAATTAGATGTGTGGCCATCCTTCCCCCTGTGTTAAGTGGCACATGGTTGAACCCGGGAAAATTCAATTTACCCCATCAAATCATACATTTTTTGATATGCCAGAATTTTAACTCTTTTCATACGAGAATTGTTTTAAGCTAATGTGCTAATTTTAGGACCTGCTCACAAAAATATTATATACATATATATATATATATAATATATATATATATATATTTAATATACATTTTTTTTTAATTATTATTTTTTGCCTTTTTTATTTTACTTTTTTTACAATTCATTGGGAACAAAATCACTCGCAGTGGCGGTTGTGACCGCTCTCTGGAGCGGTCACAGCGCGTCCTGGGGTGGGAGTTCAGTGTTGCTGAATGCCTTGTGATTGAGGAGGGGCCAGACACGGCCCCTGATGCCGATCGCAGTGTTGCTGAATGCCTCGAGGTCGAGGCATTACAGCAACACCGTTTGGGTGCAAAAAGCGAACCTAGATCTATTTCTGCACCCGTTTAAAGTTCCTGACGGTCCTGGCACGTCAATTGTTGTTAACCTTTCATTTTCGGGTGACGTGCCAGGGCCTGTGCCAGGACCGCAATTGTCATTAAGGGGTTAATCACCTGATCAAGCATGTGTTTCACACAAAACTTAAGGCAGCAACACCCAGAAACAAGCAGCTGAAGACAGTTGCGATAAAGGCCTGTCAACATATCACAAAGGAGGAAATATTAAATCCTGAAAAAAAAACATTTTATTAATGATTGTGTTGATTTGTCCAATTACCGTATTTGCTTAATTATAAGACAAGGTTTTTTTCAAATGCTCTGAAAAAGACCCCTCGTCTTCTAATCGGGGTCGTCTTATAATCAGACCTCAAATAGGTCTGACTATGAGACAAGGATCCAGATCCCCCGCAGCGCTGCAGGGGACCTGGATCCTCCCGTCTTATGCCCCCCAACTTACCGGACTCCTCTTTTTATAATTGATAAACGAAAATGGCACATGGGGGGAAGAATTACCAGATTTGGAAAAAAAAGGTTTTGAAATAGCAAAACGCTACCTGTACTTATTGCCCCATAATGTGCAGAAAAAAGCAAAAAAACATTTCTAAACTCAGGACAGAATCTATTTAGCAGGTTTTTGCAGATGAGTAAAAGTTTTTTGTTTAAAAAGTGAGAAAAAATAATTTTTTAACAAAAAATCACCATATTTTATCATTGTTTTTTATAGTAAATTAGATGATATGATAAAATTAATGGTATCTAATGAAAGCCCTGTTTGTCCTGAAAATATATATATATAATATGTGTGGGAGCATGAAATGAGAAAGAAGAAAATCACAGCTAAACTGTAACACTGAGAAATGTTAAAAGAGCCATTGTCCCGCAATATACTACGAGTAAGAACCCCTATTGTCCTTAAGGGGTTAAGCCTGAGTAAAATTAGTGTTATTGTTACAGAGCTACCTTACAACCAATATGAGATTACAGATATTACGGATAGTGTAACTTGGTAGAATGCCATTTGAAGTCAAGATTGAGTTTAAGGAGCTTTACAAAATAATTAGCATTTAAAAAATATATATGTTTCTTGTTTAGATTCCAAAATCTCAGTGTTCAGAAAATTGTTTGCCGGGTTACAGGAAAGCCCCGGGTTCTGGGATCCATTCCTGCTGCTATGACTGCGTCCTGTGCTCAGAGGGAGAAATCTCCAATATGACCGGTATATCCTACCTGATACTCTGATATTCTTACCAAAAAAATAATGTTTACGTCTGACTGATTAATAGAGAGAAAGCCCCGAAATCCACTGCATGTTCTGAACAAATCAGCCGACTCTATATTACTCCCATTCCCATCACAGATTGAAACCACAGGCCGTACCCTGACACCCAGACACAAGAGCACGGAGATATTACAAGAGCAGGCGGACAACCATTAGAAAGACAAATACCTGCAGCATGATCCTGACGATGGGTGGTTATTTTGTTCCCATTAACCTTACTGCACCTTATTCCTGGATCCAGCCATTTTTTTATTTTTTTGATGATTTTTTATTAATTACATCTGTTTTATGAAATTCAAGATTGTGTATTTTTTATTTTTTACAGACAGCGAGAACTGCATAAAATGCGCACATAATGAATGGCCCAATGAGAAGAAGGATCTGTGTGTTCCCAAAATGGAAGAGTTTTTGTCTTATAATGATGCTGTTGCTATAGCATTTACATCAATCTCAATTTTATTTTGTCTTCTAACTGTTACAGTATCAGGGATTTTTGTTTCCTATAAAAATACCCCAATTGTAAAAGCCAATAACTGGAGCCTCAGCCTGATCCTCCTGATCTCCATCATGCTGAGCTTCCTTTGTGTCTTTCTGTTCCTTGGTCGTCCTACGGATATAACCTGCATACTGCGCCAAACTGTCTTTGGAGTTGCCTTCTCATTAGCCGTGTCTTCTGTGCTGGCCAAGACTATCATGATTTTTGTTGCTTTTAAAGCCACTAAACCTGGCAGTGTCTGGAGAAAATGTCTCGGAATCAAACTGTCTGGTTCTGTTGTCTTGTTTGGCTCATCTGTCCAAGTTATAATTATTATTTTTTGGTTGTCCATTTCCCCCCCGTTTCAGGAGCTGGACATGCACTCTTATCAGGGAAAGATCATCGTTCAGTGTAATGAGGGCTCGGTTATTGCATTCTACTGGGTCCTGGGTTATATGGGGCTTCTGGCAGCCGTTAGTTTTATTATAGCTTTTTTAGCCAGGACATTACCGGACAGTTTTAATGAGGCCAAGTACATCACCTTCAGCATGCTGGTGTTCTGCAGCGTTTGGATTGCGATGATCCCGGCCTATCTGAGCACCAAAGGGAAGAACATGGTGGCCGTGGAGATTTTTGCCATACTGGCTTCAAGTGCTGGACTTCTAGGATGTATATTTATTCCAAAATGTTATATAATTATATTTAGACCCGAAAATAACTCAAAAACACAATTGTTTTGTAGCAGAAATAACAATCTGTAGATATAATAAAGGTTAACAAAGTTATGAAATTTAAGTCTTAACCCCTTCAGGTCCGGGACGTACCTGGCACTTCCTGGTTACCAGTCACCGGTAGACCGGGATGTACCAGGTACGTCTCCTCCAAAAACCGCCCCCCACATCACCACAATCGTGGTGATCATGGGGGCGCTGCTGCTGCTGTCTGCCCAGGAGTCTGGAACATCCCTGTTTGAAAAGTGTCACAATGACCCTAGTTGTACACCTTGACTTATCTACATATAATTTGGGGGGGATAATCAGTATCTGTGATAACTATTGCAGTTATTAGACTACCAAAAAAAATTACATTTCAAAAACGTGATGCATGCCTTGCAATATTTGCCCTATACTGGTCAAAATAGATAAAAATCCTGGCCATGTTGGGTGGTTTCCAAATCAGGACAAGTTAATGAATATATTTGGGATATTTTTTTCCCATTGGTTCAATGTGTGTACAATTTGTATGTATACAAAACTGTAAAAAATGCATTTTTTTTCATTTTTTCCCCACTTTTTCCAGTTTATTTCAAACAAAACAACATACTACCCAGCTTAATATGGTTTCAAATGAAAGCCCTACTTGTGCTGAAAAAAACAATATATGATTTGTGTGGGTGCACCAATTGATAAGAGAGAAATTACAGTTGAAGAAAGACATGGCAAAACCACAAAAACCACACGTTAGTATAAAAATTTCGGTCCTGAAGGGGTTAATACAACCCCCCCAAAATAAATAGAAAAAAAGAGTTTGCAATTTCGACAGAATTAATGTACGCGAGTGCAGACATTTAACTGTTGCAGCGGGGAGACCAGCGGATCATGGGAATATATTTTATTTAAATAATTAATAAATGAAATAAATATGGCTAATATATTTCCAGACAGAATGCTGCCCTCTGTTGGTTTTACATTGAGTAGCATAATAACTTATTATGCTACTCAATGTATCGTACCAATAGAGGGCAGCATTCTGTCTGAAGTTATAATAAGTTATTATGCTGAGTTAAATGTCCGTACCAGCGACATTGTTGGTCGCTGGCACGGATATTTAACTGACACAGTGGGTAGAGCAGCATCGCAGGGGTTAACGGGAGCGTAAATCACCCTGCAGGTGACCAATAGGCTCACTCGCACTGCCCTGACGGCGAACCTGCGGATTTCCGCTTCAACTCCCGCGATGCCGTGAAGATAAGGTAGGCTAGATGGGGAAGGGACCGGGGAGATTAGTAGACGAAGACGATCACGAAGTTTCTTCGTGTGTGTCTTCGTCTTCGCCTACGTTTTACCGGCACTGTATTCTCTTCTACGTTTTTTCGGAATGAACAAAAAGACGGACTCTTCGTGTTCGTTTTCATGTTCGCCCAAAGACGAATGCACAAGTCTAATACCTACTCAGGAGAGCACTCTATTTTGCATTTAAGACTAATCATATTCATCAAGACTATCCAGACTAGCAATGCATAGCAAACATCCTCTGTACAAACAATACAGCAACCACAGATATGCGTTTTAGTTTTTTGTTGGCTTTGCCAGTATGGTGTGGCTGACATCCCTCTCTGTTCAGTGAGCCAGGGATCCATATCTGGACATATCCTTAATAACTTAAGGTGACAAAAACAACATGAGAGCTTTATCTCAAATCATGACCAGACAACATTGAAATAGCCTACCCTGTACGAAGGTTCCTACCAATGTGAAACATGGCTGTTTTTTATTTACTTGCGGCATTACACAGAACACTTCTCCATTAGCAAATCAGACCAGTTCAGCTCAGATCTAAAATGCATAGCAAGCCTCAATTACAGAAAGAATGCAACAAACATAGACAGGCATTACAGACTCTCTGGAACATCATCAATGAGATCGCGGTACTGTGAGCCTGGGACCTACATCTGGACATACCCTGAATAACCTACTGCGAGAAAAACTAAAGATCAGCCTCACTTCAGACTGAGGCATGACTGTTTTTGGCTCACAAGCACAAATACAGAGGAGACCTCTCATTAGCATATCAGACTAGTGCCACCCATCAGGGCAGTCCACACGCTCATAAATACAGTTAAATAGTGTATGATTACAATTCCAAACATGACACATATGGTTTAGCACAGTAGTGGAAACAACCTGGGGATATGGGGTAGAGCAGTGGCTGGCGTGGATGAGGGAAGCTAGACCTCAGTCTTTAGACTGTCCATAACTGAGTAGTCGCTCAGTCGGCTGTGGATAAGCCTGTGCCAGTAACGGACTGTGGCTTGTTCCTTCCTCAACACAAGGCGGTTCCTGGCAAAAATGCGACACTAAGCATGTGTTTCCGAAAAAAAGGCTGTGAACTAGAAAGTGGTAGGACAGGTACTTTCTCTCAAAGGAGTCCTTGAGTTCCAATTACAGGGTTCTGAATAAAGCCTTTTCAAACCGGTACTACCAGAACAAGTGAATGGCAGTTTTTGCCTCCATTTTGCACTGTGGGCAGTGTCTATATCTGCACAGCCCCTGGCATGCATAAATGCCCCATTGGTAATATTCTCCTTTATAAGCTTTATTTGTTATTTGTTTATTTAGACATTTATTTATCTTTCATGCGTATATTAAACATGCCCTCAAAAACGTATCAGCTATTCAGTAAACTTCATTTTCTATAGCCAGGTAAAAAGAATTGTTGGAATGGGACATACGGTCAGGGGTGGGATATTATTCATTTATTATACTATGATTCCTATGTTCTAGATCTGAGAACTCATAGAAATAGAAGTAACAGAGTTCTGAAAGAAATACAGAGTGGGCTTGGACTTTGACTTTTGGTTTTTCAAGTCTTTTCGACCACTCACTCAGATCCTCCACAATCTGTGCAAATAGGAGCTGTCCAAAAAGACAGTCCTGCAAAGGATGAGCGACTAGTAACTCGATTGTCGTACTTGTGTCATCCTTAACGTTCCAGGTCCATCTCATTTAGTTATCGAGGAATCTGAGCTAAAGGCTATAGGCGACTCGCTGGACGATAACCTGCCTAAAATAAAATATGTATCAGTCCGTTCACTTGCAAGAGCTGGAATGTTCTTTGTACCGGCCTGCAGCTGCCTGTGACTTGCATATCCTCACCTGAAACTCACAAAATGCTCAACCCCCATCACCTGCAGCAATAACATGTAAAATGGGAACCTACTATCCAGGGGGGTCACATCTCTTACCCCCACTCTGTATGCAGTGCTACAGGGGATAATTATATAAGCATGAAAGGTATAGTGCCTAATTATACCTCCTCAACCTCATCTTACCTACCCTAAAAAACAGACTTTTGGGAGAATTCGTTTAA